>JAFEMH010004173.1:0-223307 GCA_022495995.1 Adenophora triphylla var. japonica
ATTGAGAAGAAACTCTTGCAAGCCCTCCCAGGTACGGCAATGGAGATATGCGCATGCCTATCGAAGGTGAGATCATCGCGGGGATAATCCTTCCACCCAGTAAATGCTCCCCCAGATAGGATTCCTTTGTTCTTGAGCCATTGATTACGGAGAGAGGAGGGATTGAGAATGGATTAGGAGGAGAATTACCAAGAAAATCCAAAGAAAAAATTGCAAGGAAAACGACCTTGGCTCGAGCTAGGAAGGGAACTTTGAAAAGGATGTTTTCAAATTCGAGAAGAGCTGCCCGATTTATATGCCCCGACGATAAAAGCTCTGTGGCGTGAAAACCTTATCTGTAGCGAGATATACCTTTTGGAATGTTACAAAATTGTCTATAAACAGTAAGCGTCTCTGTGACATCAAAGTTCAAAATTTTGACACATTTACCCTTGGAAATGACAAGTTAGTAAGGAAACGTGGAAAAATCGGTACCATGAGAATCACTGAGCGAGGCAAGCGTGACGCCCGCACGATCGCCCATTACGGCGCGGTCGCCCAAGAAAACCCAGGTGGTCCCAGATCAACTCAATCCACATAGTTGTGCCCGAAGCAGATGAATCATCAAATTAAAAGTTCGGTCCAACGCTAAAAATAGGTGGATCGTCATCATAAAAGCTCGGTTCAACGCTCAAGCAGGTGGATCGTCATCATGGCCCCGTCCAGCGCCCAAACGGGTGGATCGTCATCATAAAAGCTCGGTTGACGCCCCAACGGGTGGATCGTCCATCGCAAAAGCCCGTTCCAACACCCAAGCAGGTGGATCGTCGAACAGCTCGGTCGATGCCGGCGGGTGGATGATGTCATCATCAAAAGCCAGTCCGATGCCCTGACGGGTGGGTAGTCGAAACAAAAAGCCGGGTCGGCGACACCGAAGCGGTGAATCACCATTCTCAAACGACAAAAAGCTGGATTCGGAACCCAAAAAGGCGAATCGTCACAAAAGCAATGACGGGACTCGAGGAAGGGGTGGACAGGTGGCCTTTGTTTTCTAACATATTTTTCATAGGTTGAAAACCCGGACAGGCAGTGAATCTTCAAGCATCTGGGTATATTCGAGAATTTGGGTCTTGATTTGATTCTCCCGAAGTGTGAATTTATCTTTCAAAAACAAAATCTCCTCGAATTTCAAATGATTTTCAAAATACCTAAAACAGGCTTTTCGTGTTTTGGAGTCGAACTATGTCATGGATACGATTCTGGAGTAGAGATACGTAGGAAGCTGGTGCGGCCAGGCCATCCCCGATGTTCGAATGATGTCTTTTCTATAGACGACATGACTTCTTCCGTAAGTCTTGTCGTCGAGGGACTCTGTAGACACCCCATTACGAACACATCGGATCATATTTATACCACTCGAGTCTCGCTTTGGAGTCAAGAAGTAGAAATCCGCCCATTTCGTCATGTTTCGTTAAGTTTTGACCTTGGCGTTAGTTTGGGACTAAACTCCATACGAGATAACGAGGAAAGGAATGAAATTGTCCCTGAAGCAATATCTCGCTAGTGAGATGGCGTGTCTCGTGCGAGATATCCTCCCTCTGCTGACATCACGGAAAGGCAGTTTCCTCAGTCGATTTTGACAGCCTCTTTTCGGGATAAAACTTCATCCATCCGAATCCCGACCATTAGAATTTGGAGTTTGGAACCATCTTGAAGTGTTTGATCTCATCTTTAACACTTCCCAGCCCCTATAAATACCTGGTAGAAACTGAGGTTGAAAAAGAGGAAAAAATTGAATTTCACAACACACACATATTTTGTTGGTTTCTTTCCACTGAAAGAATCCTACGAAATCACCCTAAAAATCACCTCAAAAAGTTTGTTTGTAAAGCCTTGTTGATAAACAAACATCAAGATCAAGTCAAAGACGGAGGCAAAGCTCTGTCCCAGAGTATCGAGACTCGATTCTAAACTTGAGTCTAAAAGCTGTGCCCAAATCACCTCACTTGAGGTAACCCATAAATCCCTTTCTAATTGATTGGTAAGAGTGGTATAAATCTATTGAATACGGATCGGCCTAGAGCCTCTCACAATCATGGAGACGGTCTCGAAGCAATCAATCCTACATTAGTTTAACAGATTAAATGTATCTTTTATTGTTAAAAATCCTTTTCTTCTTCCTTTTGAAAACCTCTCTTTTCTTTAGCAAGGTAGATCTGGGATTGGGTGGAATGGATGCTCCTTGACCTGCATTTCCATAACCTATTAGAACCCAAATCTCTTTCAAAATGGTTTTCTATGTTCTCCAAACGAATAACCTCTGGTGGCGACTCAAAAAGATAAAATTCTTCTCACAGCGCTGTTGCCCGGAGCGGTTGTGAGCGATGAAGAGAGTGACGTCTTGTGGGATACTGTTGCCACTGTGCGTGATAGCGATGCTTTTTCATAGTCCCAGCTCCTTTGGGGTTTGCGACGAGGCGCTTTCTTTGGATGTGGTAGGGCAACGCAGTGGAGAGGATATTGTTCCGGTGGTTCTAGGGAGACCGCCGCGCGTGATCACACTGGCTGGGGATAGGTTCGTGAGAGGGGAAGCTCAGGCTTTGCTCACCTTGTGGCTACGAGAGAGACTTGAGGCTATGCCCGGGCTCAGACGTCGTTCGGCTCGTGGTCGTTTGCTCGGCGACCTCTTGTATTGGATATGGATCGGTCCGCACAGGAGAGATGGATGGCACTGCTTGAGTGCCAGCATCCAGATCCGTTGGTGGGTTCCTTGTGGGGATTGAGACTAGGAGGCCCCTTCGGGAAGGGTCTTATGTTGTTAAGTTCCGGAGCTTGTCTTGGTCCTCCTTCATACGCATTCCGTGGCTTGTTTCTCGGCGGTTCCGGGATGAGAGCGGGATCCTTTTGTTGAAATTTGCTGGGATGACCTTGCCGGCTGCCCGGAGGTAGCTCCTCTTTGTATAGCGGCTTCCAGAGTGCTCTTTTGTATTTTTACGAGGGTATGGAAGTATTCCGCTTTCCCTCATGTGGTGCTCCTTCGATGTCAGGGAGAGTGTTGTATTGACCATCGAGTACACAGTTGGTACGAGCGGCGTGTGGGAGCAATCCCAGTGGTTTTGGGGAAGCGAGGCGTGAAACGGATTGAGAGGCCGATTGCCTGGCGTCTGAGCTATTTGTGCCTTAGGAGTCTTGAGAAGCACAGTACGACCCTCGGAGGATGTTACGGGAGACACTTTGTTTGACTACGAGACCCGGAGTTGGCCAAGGTGAGAGAGGTCCTCTTTTGCGGAACTCGCGAGGGGAGGAGATTCCGAGCCGAAGCATGGGCGAATGAAGCCTACTTGAGAAGTTTGTTGGATTGTTTGACTCTATGGGGAGGACCCACTAATCTCGGATTGAGAGATGCGAGGCTGGCTCAGCGTGGAGCGAAGAAGGAACTCGCGGGGGACGAGGAAGAAAGGGAAGAATGGCGAGGGGACCAAGCGCGAGATGGCGCGGAATGATGACCTCTAGGTATCCATTACATTGCATTGTGAAACACATTATTTGTTAAATGTATTAAAAATTTGTCTTTTAGCATGTTGTGAACTTGATGAGTAGACCGTGCTTGAACTCATCAAGAAATGTTGTAATGTCGTTAGTGATTTGTGATTTACTTTTTAAAAGCTTTTGTCAGAGGCATACAAGATCTCTTGTTTGCATTTTGTTTCTTTTGTGAGCCATTTGATGGCGTCCGTGCTTTGGACCTTTACATTTGTATTTGCGGTTGTGAAGCGGCATCGAGCCTTGACGGTAATCCGCTTTTCGCTTGGGTTTTGTGTTTGGATGGGAGGTTGGGATGATCCCTTGACAAGTCATTTGTGACGAGAAACTTTAGTCGTGGCTTCCTTGCCTCTTGTTTGTTGGCGTCCGGAGCTCTTGGCCTGCTTTTTGTAACCACGCTTGAGCGCTTGAACTCTTTTTTTTTTTTTTGAAGCGCGTGAGGGCGAAAGGCGAAGCCCTAGCTTGGGGGAGAGTTGACATGGGTCGATCGTTTGATGTTGAGTGACCTTCGGATGTCCTTTGATGTTGCCGCCAGTCATTTGACTTGAGGTCAAGGTGATGGTGAGGGCATGCTCTTCCCGGAAAGTGTGTAGTTTGATGGAGGTCTTGATTGACATTGAACTTTTGACTTTTGTGTGTTTTTAGACCGGACCAATTAAGGTTGCTTGCTCTACGTTCCCCCCGGACTAGAGAGCTCCCGGTGCGTAGTTCGGTAGCTATGTGGAGTGCAGAGAGATGCACGCGGTTGGTCTTCTTTAGGCTAAGTATATGCGAAGTTTGCTTCCAGATTATTTGGATTCATGAAGGGATTGCCGTCTAGGTGCATTCGGCTTCATGGCACCTCGGGAGAAGATCTTTTGAACCCGCGACGAAAGGGCCGATCCGTATGTTGGTTCCCATTTTCCACGAGTGGGTTGGTTCGAGTGGGAGGCTTTTCTTTGAGTGCTAGATCGCCTTCCACGATGTCTCGGGACTTGACTTTCTTGTCGAAAGCTCTAGCCGTTCGGCTTTGGTAGGCTGCGGACGTGTTCCAGCTGTGCCTTTAGTCGTCGCTCGTCCTAGCGGAGCCGGTTGCATCGTGATCGGCTTTGGAGCCATTCGACTTCGTTGATTTCATTTTCAGCCCTGGCACTCGGGTAGAGGGAATTTCCCGGTTCAACGGCGTGTACTTGCTTCCATCCGTATGTCGGGGCGAATGGAGTTTCTCCGTAGGCTGATTTGTTCTAGCGATGGTTCGGTAGCCCCAGAAGTGCAGTGCGGCTTCTCGGGCCAATCTCGTCCTCTGGGTGAGGTCATTTTCGGATGTCCAGATTCGAGAGAATGCTTGGTCTTTGCTTCTACGGCGCCGATTTGTTTTGTGGCCAGGTAGTGAGGAGAAGATTTGCCAGAGCGTGTGATCTTGAATTCAGGCGACGGTGCAGTCGCATTCTCCTTCGAAGTGGGAGCGCGTTGTACGATACTGACCTCGTTCGGGATCTGTCGGGTATCGGCGAGATGATGTTTTCCTTGAGGAAATGTGCGACTTTCTTGGAGGTGAGCACCTTGTAGGACTTGGCTTCCGACCCATTTGGGTGTGAAGTAGTCGATGGTGCAAAGAACGAATTCTCGTGGCGCGTTCTTTTGCTACCCTGGCGGAGCGATTTTCCCGAATGGCGTCGATTCCCCGTGGCGAAGGGCCGAGGCGTAGTCATGCGTAGTAGAGATCTCGAGGAGGTAGATGATTGAGGTTGGAGAATCGGTTGACACTTGTCGCGGCTTCGGACAAAGTGGATGCGATCTGCCTCCATGGAGATCCGGTAGTAGCCCCGCTCCAGAAGAATGATTTGCATGTCGGGGCTCTGAGCGTTCGTAGCCCAAGGGCCCACGCAAGCCCCGTTGTGGACTTCGTTCATGAGCTCACTTGCTTTTTCTGGGCGATGCGGCGTAGGAGCGGTCCTTGGCCCAGCATTTTTGTATAGCCATGTCTACGAAGGATGACAAAGTGAGAGGCGAGGCATTTTAGGGCCATGATGCTGCTTGGCTTTGACTCCTTCCTTGCGTTGACCTTCCTCGTTCACTGAAGGCGGTTTCTCCCGTTTTTGAGTGGTAAATCTCGTTGTCGACATGAAATGTTGGTGAAGAGGAGCTTCCGATTTGCGTCTCTTTGGCTCTTCGGTAGTTCTCCAAATCTTCAGCTAGATTGAAACCTTTCTCGGCGACTTGGGCCCGGAATTTTCTCTCGTTTAACGGTATGCTTAAATGTTTGTTTAGTATGCATTCCGTTCCAATTAATGTGTACTGCACTTCTTTGTTAGATGAATTGTTATTAAGCTGTTTGTGTGTTAGTTAACTCATCATTCGTTAAAGATGCAATTAAGAAAGGATATTTTTAGAAAGGTCGGACCTTTTATTGAGAAAGCGTAGAGAGAGATACATTTCTGTTGATCATGGACTCACAATCCTCTCGAAGGCGTAAAGCCGTCGAGATGACTCAAAGACGTGAATTCCTAGACAACATGACTCGAGAAGCTAGACTCTAGGCGACGAGGGATTGGACCGAGGCTTCATTACTCTTTGCGGGCTGTTCAGGTCAGAGAGGGTGGCGATGGCTTTGGTGGCCCATTCTTCGGTTGATACGGATCTCGGAGGATAGCTTGCATGCGGTTCGACTTCAAACGCGGATCGCGGAGGTTTTGGTTGCTCCTTTGATGATGTCCCTCCATTTGGGTGTTGCTTCCCGGACCTTGGGGGACACTTGATGATAGGAAGTCGTTGAGAGCTTCTTCCCGGGAGGGCGAAACATTCGGCGATTCGGAGTTGATTAACTTGCGTGTTGATTATCTTCATAGAATACGCACTCTTTATACGGGATCTTTGCTTGGATGACATTCTACGATGTACGAGTCTAGGGGGCGGATGCTATCTCTCCTTGGCTCACGATTAGGCCTTGGAGGAGGTTGTGCCATTGTTCGTCTAGGTCGGACAGGGATGTTGAATTGGACTATCTTTGTGATAGGCTGTCCACCGTGCAGAGATCCGAGCGTGTCGGCGAGAGGGTTGTGCTGTGCACCGGTGGGTCGGTGATGAGCCGGTTTTCAAGAGGGTTTTCGGCGAAGTATGGAATTCTACTCCTCGGTCCAATCTCCATACAGGCATCCACATTCTCTTGATCCCTCTTTCAAGCATTCTTGCGAGTCGCGTATGTCGGAGTTGTCGTCTTGACCCATGAGCTCTTTGTGATCTCTAGCTCATCGCGGCTTAGAGCGTGGATGTAGGGATCCAGCTTCGTAGCGGGACGGGTTGGAGACTCGCCTTGCAGAGGAGTATTCGCTCATGTCGGGACCTTCTTCTGGGTCGTAGCTTCTTTGCCCAGCCAAGCGCTTGCCAGTCGTGCTTTGCTTCCGCGGATCACCTCGAGATTTCCATTGGCGTTAATGAATTTCACGCGTTGGTGAAGAGTAGATGATCTTGCTTTCATCTGATGCGGCCAAGGTCGATCCCGGCGCGGGCGAGAGAAGGTTGGTTTTGATATCCCACGACTGCCGGAATTCCTCACCGACTCCAATTGTGCGTCGGGTGGATCCTCGAGATTGATGACTCCAGCACGGCCGGGGCGTGGAGTGCGAGTCGTAGGCTTCGGGATTATCACGGGGCGAAGGTCTCGTCGGGAGCGGTCGACACGGAGTCGATTTCAATGTGCTCAAGGCAATGATGTTGGTTGCTTGGAGCCGTTATCGATCAAGGCGTTTGGGAGGTAAGAACATCTCTATCTTTATGAGGACGAGGAGGGCCTCGTTGTGTCTATTTTCACATATCGAGCAAAATTAGTCTTCGTACTGTGAAGGCTAGACCGCTTAGAATTGCTACGGTTCGATTCCCGGTCTCCTACGAGGAGCGAGTTCGAATCACATCCATTGGTGTGTCTTGATCGTGGCGAGAGATCGTAGGGAGACACTGCGCCCTTGGGCGTTCATGTCGGATTCCGTCCACGGGACCTTGGTTTGACTACGGTTTCGCATTCCCTAGTCGTAGCGTGATAGCATGTTGACGGTTTCGAAGATAGCGGGGAGGCTTGCTCTACGCTGGAGTTTCGTTGAAGGCTATTATGTTCACCACTGTCATTTTCGGAGGGAATGGATTTCCAATGGTGTTGGGGCCACGGGGGCGTTCCAACTTTCCTTCTTCGATTAGCCCTGGACCGCTTGCTTGACACGGAAAGCGATAGTCGGTTGTGTGGCCAGGGGTAGTTAGTAGAAGAGCGCGATGCTTGTTCATATCCATGTTGGGCTTGGGAGTCTTTGGTTGGAAATTCTCGAGAAGCTTGAGAAGATTTCGCTTTACAGTGCTTCAAATACTTGGCCTAGAGGCATTTGAGTTGTCGAAATCTTTGGAGCGTGGGATGCGAGGGGATTGTTGTTCCTCGGGGGTGCACGATCACGCAGTTTACTTGAGCTCCATTTTGGTCCAGCAATGTAGTGTACCGTTCCCATTTGCTTCTTTTCCTTTGTTGGGGACAGTCTTTGGATTTGACGGGTTTGTCCGATAGCGGTAAGACGAAGCGAGGGGTTCTTTGTTGTCTTACGAAGGCTCGAGGGTCTTTTCGAACTTGGTTCGGCGTTGACCTTGTGACGACGGAGATCACGGATAGAAGTGATGGTGAGGTCCAAGGTCCTCGAGAGGGCATGGTTTGAGGCGGAATGGAAGATGTCCATTTGCTCTTCCTTGGAAGCGGATCCATTATCTCGCTTAGCTTCCCGAGTTCCACCTTTTGTAGAACTTCACCCACGAGGCTCGTCGTCCTTTTGTTTGGTGGCTTGGATCGTGGCGGTTTGTGCTCCCGCTCCGAGGTTGGCGCGGTACTTTTTCTAGGAAGATCTCACGATTTGGTCCCACGTGGAGCGGTTTTACGCCTTCACGTTGAGGAACCACCTTAGCTATTTGTATTCATTGATTTGAGAGAATCTTTTGGAAGTGATCCGCCATTTGTTGAGGGTTGCCCTTTGGCTCTCATTCCCAGAGCCGCAAGTGTCAGATGTGGGTTTTAGGCATTGTCAGTCAGAACTTTTCCATTTAGGCATCCTGAAGATTTTGGAGGAGGCGGGACCACCTTGTTTGGATGCGGTGGGCATGAGGAGTCAGCCAGGGCGCTTCGGCTTGCCTTGCATGTCCTTCATTTGCTCGATCAACCAAGCCATGTGGGGAACGGCAGGTTGAGGCGGGTTACCGTTTTCGGGGATGGAAACCGAAGATGGAGGTGGATTGGCCGATGGGATCGCCATTCGGGAGTCTTGGGGAGGTAGTTGAGTATATACCATCCCGTACCCTGGAGTGTTGAAATTAAAGGCGTGATTTCCCGAGCCGCTAAGGGTTGTGTTTGGGAATTCTATTACGGTACAAACCAAGTTATTCAATTAATAGTGGTCTATGTATCAATATCCCAAATTAATGGCGAATTCGATACCCAATTATTCAAATACGAGTTCGTATATTAACATACATCTCAAATCTAAGAACAAGAAATTAAAATCTATTAATGAACTAGAAGGAATTAAATTGAAAGCATTAAACTACTACTGCATAGAAATCCGGATCAAGATCCAACCAATCTACAAATCCTAATCGATTAGCTACTCCAAAATTTACAATGATAAAACGCACGGAATTCGAATAATTCTTCTAACTTCAATGGAATTGTTAAAAAACCAAATCATCGAATCTCTCTCAATCCTCACGTAGGCTGTTGCCTTTATACTAAGAAAATAGGGCAAAACTATGGGCAAGGCCAGGAAAAGGCGTTAATGCCCTCAAATAAACTTGTCAAAAGCATTTGGATACGACGGCAGCGCGTAGCGACGCAATTGATGTTGTGCAGCGCAGCTCTAATGGGCGGTGAGTTTGGCCAGAAGTTTGGCTGTGTGGCGCGGTTTACTTCGCCCTTGTTGACAACAAGCGTCCGCCCTTGTTGGCGTGATGAGTTTGGCCTGCACCTCATTTCCCAAGCCTTGGCGAGCCGGCCCTATCTCAAGCCTTGGCCCGAAAAGCTGACATCCGGCCGCGGCCATGGCCATCGGTGCCTCGGCCATATACCGACGATGGCCTTGATTTTGTATAATTAGTATTCGGTTCGTCTGCGCTATTTTGCGAAGGCACTTTTAGCCACTATAAAAAATTCTTTTTGCACTTCGAAACTCTTTGGGATTTTATTTTTCATTTTAACCCAAAAATTTTTATAACTCAAATTAGTCCAAACTTTCCATATTTCAGAGTTTAGTCCTGAATTTTCCAATATTTCCAATTTAGCCCTATGAACTTCCAAATGTCGGTTTGTCCCAGTTTTCCTGAGTGCAATTTTGATCCAAAAGCTTCCAAAGTACGCTCCAATCCTCCATTTTTATCGGTAATTGCACTGACCAACCCTGTACTCATTAAATACTCACAAAACCATATCAAATATATACACATAAGAACTCGGGGAATCAAACACAAAGAAAGCCTCAAAAGTGCATCATTTGGATGGGTCAATACACATCCATCAAACACCCACAAACTAACCTTTTGCTCGTCCTACGAGGTAAAAACAAAACTAAAAAGAAATAAAATAAAGCTACTTTAAAATACCTACTACTAAAACATTAAAACAAAGTAATTATTTTTGGGATGTTCTATCACGAGATGAGTCATTGTGCCATACAAGTCTCGAGATTCTTACCAACACACACTAATCCAACAAGTGCCACCCACAGGCAAGCCATTGGGATTACAATCACATTGAAGCATAAAACTCACTTGAATTTTCCACCTCAAAGCTGAATTTGGACAGTGAATGAATTATGGGAGGTGTTCGCCCGACAACCTAAGATTGTTTATGGATTCGCTTCAAGTGATGCTCTAAATCAATATTTCATAGACAAGTACTGAACCCAAAAAGGACACACATATGCATATTTACGATTGTCAACTTAGGTTTACTCGATATTGAAAGAATAATATGGCTTAAAAGTTAAGTGCGACCAATTCAAGAGGGCTAGGTTCATGGCTACAATTGAAGGTAAGGACATACGAAAAATAAGAAAGTGAAACTAGAAAGAGTCTTCTTGTAACAATACATCCTCACTTTTGATGATAATTTCTCCACTCAACCTTATTACTTGCTTCCCAATGTGCCAACCTCACAAACTAAAACTTTTTTCATACATTGACATGGGGTTGAGCACATTCCATTACTTTTTCTTTGGTCACCTTGAAACATGATTTTCACTTGAACATTAGAGAGGGCAAGGCTTCATTTTTTTTTTTTTTTTTTTTTACTTTGCACAAATGTATCACAAAGAATGTGCATTTAATATTTTGCTCAAGCCCCTCTTTTTATTACATAACATGACCCACTTCTTTATTTTCGTGACCACTTTCCACTCCCTTCGATTTTCAAAGCATCCCCCAAAATATCCCCATTCTTTCCCTAGTTTCACTTTCTTGAAAAGGTGCGAAAATAATGTATAAGTTAAAAGGGTGGGATAATGAAGGTACAAATGAAGGCGAATGGTGGTCTAGGATAACCTCCCACTTTGTGAGAGATTCCATTCTTTTTCAAGCTCAAAAGGGGTTCTAGCGGAATATTTTATGTAAGTGACGAGAAAGTTTAAAGCTCACAAAAAGGGATTCAAATAATAGCCATATATATCAAGTAACCTATTGACGTGTTATTGACAATCATGCAAACATGTTCTAGGGACCCCGAGAATACACGAAGTGATCCCATAAAAGGCACCTAAGTTGATGACAATGACCAATAACATGATACGGAAGTGAGAGGTGGTGCAATCATGATTTAAATGTTTCAATGCAATCCCAATCACCACACTAATAATAGCACATGTTATTTTCAAATTAAAGCACACTCTAATCATCACAGACTTAGGCCAGCATCCCAACTATGAAAAGAACAAAAATTTTTAAATTTTTCTAATTTTTTTAGAGGGTGACACTATATACACTCCCCTATAAACCCACAAACTCGGAGAGTTGCCCACCCCCAAACTCAAAACATGCTATGTCCTCGAGCACGAGAGAACAAAAGCGTGCCTTGGGCTTAACAGATGGCAAGACACTACTAAACAGTAATTAACATAAAAAATAAAACATACCTCATTGGGTTGCCTCCCAAGCAGCGCCTTTGGTTAAAGTCGTTAGCCCGACTATGGTCCCAAGCTTACTTCGCCTTTGCTTTGCGGCCTTTGGACCATCTCTTCTCCTCACGGGCACAAACGCCCTTCTCTTTCCAAATCAACTCTCCATTGTCAACAAGTAGGGGTGAAGCCACATTTATTTTTGAAACTTTACGCTTGTGCTTACCCCTCTTTCTTTTCTTTTTATTGGGGTTTCCACCCCAAACTCAACCTTTTACGCGGCACACCTGTAGAACACCATTCTCACAACCAAGATCAAGAGAGTTATCGTGCACAAAAATATTTAAAAATATAGAATCAGATAAATCACTATAGCTCTCCTCACTAACTCTCGATTTTGAAGGCCCTTGTGGTAAATGTGATGGATTCGACTCTTTATGGGAGTCGTGTGGGGTGTGATACGACCCATTACTCCTAGAGTATTGGTCGGCCTTAATGTTACTAGCCAAGGGACAAACGTCCGCATTATCCCCACTTTTCTCACATCCATTCACATCATCTTTAAAAATTGGAAAATCAGTTATGGCTCCTACAAAACCATCTTTGGGGGAGGGTTTCTTATCATTTTTAAGCATACAAAACTTACATTCCTCCCCCATACCTCTCAAGGACACCACCCCTTGACACATATCAATGGTGGCCTTAGTGTCAAACATAAATGGTCTCCCAAGCAGAATGGGAGTTTTCAGTTGTTCCTCACTTGATCCCTCCATACACATCACATAAAAGTCAATGGGGATAATAATTTTATCAATTTTAACCAACACCCCTTCAAGAACCCCTAAAGGTCTTTTAATTGAGAGATCCGCCAATTGCAAGTCTCTCATGGGTGGTTTAAACTCACATACCCCCAAACTTCTAAAAACATGAAAGGGCATCACATTGACACTTGCCCCAAGATCCAACAAACCTTTAAAATTTTGACCCCCTAAAGAAATTGGAATAGTGAAGCATCCGGGGTCTTTTTGAACATGTTTAATCTTTTCAAACTCCACACCTCTCTGGGGTGTGGTTTTCACCATATAGGGGGAGGGGTTTCTAAATTTAATGCAGAAAATACATATTGAACCTCCCCAATCTCATCCTCTTCCTCACTAACATTATCAATATTATCACATTCAAAATTATCAAGGGAAGAAAGAAATACCTCCTCAATTTCCTCGCTCTCATCCCACACTGTCGTGATTGACTTTGCTTGTTCAGGTGGATTTTTCTCTTTCATCAACTCTTGGGCAACCTTCACAAGTTGCTCTACTTGTGTGCCTATCTTTTCAAACGTGGCATACGTATTTCTATTACTTTCTTTGCATCTCCATCCTTAGCTTCTTTGACTGCCAGCTCCCAAGGCTCCCTACCATGTTGTCCAGGTGGTGGCACATGAAGGGGTTTTACTTGCTGATTCTGATGGCCACCCCATGGATTGTAGTTGCCATATTGGTTGCCTTAGGGTGGTGGCCTTGGTGCATATCCATTGAAAGCATGTGCCTGTTCAGGATTATAACAGAAATTTGCTACACTTGGACACATATTAGTCACATGAGATGACAAACCACAATTTGCACAATAATCAGTAATAACATTGGCACCAGCAGAAGTGCCACAGGCAGTCAATTTATCAAACTTATTACTCAAGACTGCAATTTGCTTGGAAAGATTATCAGTAGCAGTCAGATCTAATACCCCCTTATTTTACCCCTCGAACTCTTTCGTTGAGAATTAGCACTCAACATCTCAAATAAAGCCATAGTTTCTTCCGGGGTCTTGGCTCCTATCGAGCCTCCAGCAGCATTGTCAACCATTGATTGTCCATTGTCATTCAAGCCATCATAAAAGGCTTGGTTCAGTGAGGGTAGTGTGAAATTGTGCTGAGGACATTGTATTAACATTGTATTAAATCTTTCCCATGCCTCATGAAAGGGCTCCCCCACATCTTGGGAAAATGTCATCAATTTCTGTCTAAAACCAGCCAACAGATAATGTGGGTAATATATTTTAAGGAACACATCTTGCAATTCTACCCAGTACTAATCTTTGCTCGGTGCAAGCATCATCAACCATGTTTTAGCCACTCCCTTAAGAGTGTAAGGAAAACACTTCAGTCTAATTTGCTCCTCAGTCACTCCCTGTCTTAACAAAAATTGAGCAACAACAATAATATACTCTTTAAGGAACTGTAAGTACCCAAATCTGGCTCATGCCTTCCAGTTAATTTCCCCGGCAATTCCGGTAAATTTCCCGGTAACTCCCCGGACTTTCCTGGAGTTCCGGAACAATTTCGAAACTGTTCCAAATCATACAAGAGCTGAAAGGAAAGCTTCCCAATTAAGAAACACGTTTTTCTTAATTTAGGAAAAGTTCTAGAATGGCCACCTTGCATAATTCTAGAAACATGCTGAGTCACAAGGGATAATGCCGCACGGCTGCATTAGCCAAGGGTCTCTTGCCGCACGGCTTCATTGGCGATTCCCAGACTGTCTATAAATAGAGCCCTCCTCTACCCATTTTAGCAAGACGAAAAACACATACCACACTCCATATTCAGACTCAAGAATACTCCTAAATACTGCTGGGAATCCCAAGGGTTGAAGAAGCAAGCCAAGAAGCCTCCTCCCTCCTCCTTGAAGATCCCAAGATTGGTCCTTCCACCTTGTCCAACCCAAAGAAGAAGAGGCCACCATTGGTAACCTCTCACTCCCTAACCTTGCATTTTAATTACTCTATGTGAATTAAATTGCTCCTTGCATTCATATATTGTTATTATCTTTGCTTGGGACTTGGTAGTTAGTATTAAAGATCATATCTTTATCATACCCCCTTTTTCCCCTTTGCATCCTTTGCATGAATTAGGCACCATTTGTCATTAAAAATGTAATCTTTATACTCAAAGGTGCATCCTTTGCACCTAAAAGTCCCCTTTTTACATAAAAATGCCATCTTTATGCATCATTTGCTCATAAAAATGCAATCTTTATATCAAAAATGCATCCTTTGCACATAAAATCCATTTTCATGCATCCTTTGCATTATAGGTCATTCCTTCATCCTAAAAATGCATCCTTTGCTTTTCAAAATGCAATCTTTATGCATCCTTTGCATATTAAATGCTAATTTCTTCATAAAAATGCATCCTTTGCATAAAAATCATGTCTTTACATTCAAAATGCATCCTTTGTAATAAAGATCACTTCTTTAAATCAAAATGCATCCTTTGCAACCCAAAATGTCATCTTTTCACTAAAAATGTCATTTTTATATGCATTCCCCATGTCCCCATTAGCAACCTTGGAACGGACCGGTGTAAAGATCCTATCTTTGCATCGTTTCTTTCATTAAAGGTTCCATAATCTCTTTAGAAAGGGATAACCTTGAACCCTATATCTCCGATTATCACTTAAGACGAGCATGAAGCATTCATATAAGCTCGATCGTCTTAAGGTGTAGGATTGATGGGCTAAGGACATTCCTTCCTAAAGAACCTCATTCTTGGGCCATAAAAGAGAGTCCTTCTCTCGATCACGCAAGTCCCGAGGTTAAAAATGCGATGATCACAAGTCCAAGATGAGGACGGGATCAAAATCCCGAATACATAAAATCCAAGAAATCCCGAGCGACAACCAATAAATGGTTTGTACGTCCGGAAGACAACTTGGGACATTCCCTCCCCTTTCATTCAAACACATGCACACAAGAAAGCACGCAAGCAAGCAAAATAAACGGAATCTAGGGAGACTTGCTACGGCAAGGCACCTTGGGTGAACGACGATCCGTTCTTCCCAAGGGGTAACTTAACCTCCGAACCCATAAATCCTTTTTTTCAAAGTTTTGAGGAAATCAAAATGGCGTGGCGACTCCGTTTTTCAAATTAAACCGGATGTCTTCAAACTCGCGTGAATCCAACACACAAAATTTTGGGCACACATTCACAGTTTGGCGACTCCGCTGGGGATATCCCAAAGGAGAAAAGCTTTCATTTTTAAAATAAAACGATACTTGGTATATAGGTGGAAACCACTAACCTTCCTGTATCGCTCCCTAACCCGGGGCTTGGGATAAACGGTGGTTTAACAATCCCACGTACCGGTATCACTTTTCAAAAAAAATAAAAGAAAGCTTTTCCCTTTGAGCGGGTTAGACTCCCATCGCGGATTCCATTTATCATGCTTGCTTTATTTGCCTTGCATTGCATCATTTGCATCTTGGGATTTGTGCATACTTTGAACGGGAAACAACCCGAAAATAGCAAAGGAGTGGAACCTGTAAAATTGATCCATGCAGTCGTACGGCTCAATCCTCCTTGGATTCTGACCGGACGGCCTCGGTCTTTTAATTCCACCGGGGAAAAATTATGGCTAATCGCGAGTCTGGCGGCTTGGGGCTACTGTTTGTTCCAAGGCCATTTGGGGCTCCCAGAAAATTTACGTGCTTAACTGTTGCATTCTTCCCCGTCCCAAAAATCATTCCTTTAAAACACATTTATGAAAATCTCTGTTCTCAAAAAGGAACATTTTTAGGAAACCGCACACTACGCGCACCTTATATATCCTATACAATTTGCACGCACGTCCCTTTAAACCCGGGGTGGTTGTTCAGCTGTAGTCACGGAAAGCCTTACGATGCTCCCGGGCGCGCACGGAATCACCCCAAACTCCCATGGCGGCCCGGTGTCGACCAATGCACCGTCCGTGTCACACGTTTCAAAAAACCGTGACTTTTTGGTTGGTTTTTTGTCTAGTCCGTGTCATATAGCCCAGTTGCATATCCCCGTAAAGGTCAAGCCTTAGTCCATAACGGAAGTCAAGGTCTTTCGCTCAAGCGAAACTCTGCCAAAATTCCGACAAGGAAAAATTGGAAGAACCTTGACTCCGACATTGACCTTGACCTTGACCTGCACGGAATGCGTAAGAGTCGAGACCGAGTCTTTGCCAAGAAAAAAGATCTTTCGCTCAAAGCAAAGCTCTGCCAAAATTTCGACAAGGAAAAATTGGCAAGATCTTGACCCAGCATAGACTTCGATTTTGACTCACGCCCGGCGTATGCAACGAAGTTCAATGTGACACTGTGTCATCCGGCTTTTACCGCCCGACCCATGCCTATTATCTTCTCGGACATTACCGAAAAGTCGAAACGTCAATCGCACAAGCGAAATTCTGCCGAAATTCAATCAAGGCTGAAAGACGAGACTTTCCCGGTATTGCCTTGACTATAATTCGCATCGCTCGTGCGTTAAAAGTTCCTATGACCCGCTAGACCCGTTAGGAGCGTTCTTCTCTCTCGGTCGGTGGGATCCGCGTGCCCTATAGGACCCTCGCCCGGGGCTGTCCACCCTGGGAGGTCAAAATACAGGTGGAATATGAGGGGCTTATAGACGTAGTGACGGAACCTACTGATCCAGGATCTAGAGTAGTTGCGAAAAAGAAGGGCAAATCCCCTTTTCCAACCAAGTAGAAATTAATAAAAGACACTGTTTTAAGTAAACTGGAAGATTCCTAATTTGCATATTGCTTGAGCCTTCAACCTAAACACCTACCCCGATTCTAAACCTCTCCTATCCCTTTCCCGCAGCGAGAAAAAAGTGGGTGAGAACACCGGGTCAGCGACTTGTTAGCGCAGAATTCTCAGACAGTTCGCCAGAATCCTCAGTTTGGTCGGTCCAGAGAGTCAGAATGTCCGATTCGACAGAGAACAGTACTGGTTTGGGTAACCAGATGACTAGGGAAGAAGAGCTAGCCTTAGCCTTGGAAAACAGTCGTAAGGCCCATGAGGAACAGCAGGCCATGCTCATTGATGCGCTCCACCGTCATGGGGTCCATATAGTGATAGAGCCCAACGGTTCCTTGGTTATGGTAGAAGATGAAACTCCAGAAGTAACCATCTCAGCTCCCTTAGCTTATAACCAATGCCCTCCTCCATCCACATATGATCCATTACCAAAGACTGTCCCTTTTCAGTCCTTCCCAATGTCTCAAGCCATCAGGGTCCAGACACCCTCTCCTCCTCAGATAAGACCCAGCTTTGTTCCCTACCAACAGAGAACAAACGCCACAGCTATCCCCGCAACGCAGCCTCTGCACTACCCTATGGGATTCGCTCCCTCTCCCGGTATGGGCCATCCCGAGACAACTTCTAGGCCTCGAGAATCCAACCGGGTGACCTTTTCAATCTATGCCCTTCCACAGCGGATCTTCCACCCCAACCTTGCCAACGAGGATCCCACGAGGCTCCTTTTTCCTACTTACGCCACTACGAGCCTAATTCCTATGCCTGCGCCGGCCTCGGGAAACACGGGATCGGGCCAAGTTTACACCTACTTCCACTTCCAAATATCCCCAAGCCATGGTACCGGCTACCACTTTGTGCCACCCACAGTCCCTGCCACTCAAATCGACAAGCACCTTGAGAATCGAAACCATCCCCCGACCCCTACATGACTTGGTTGATGGAACAAGTTAAGTCCATGCAAGAGAAGTTCGGAGAACTGAACACCAAAAAGGCAACATACCAGATCACTGATCCCAGCAAAATTGTCCCTCTTCCTCCAAAATTCCGAATGCCAGAGATTGAAAAGTTCAACGGCACCGATTGTCCCCGGACTCACATTGAAAGCTACCTTCTTGCCATGAGAGCCAAGGATTGTACACATCAGCAAATGGCCGACCATTTTCAGCTATCATTAAAGGGTTCAGCTCTTAGATGGTTCCTGCATGTAAAGCTAGAGGCCCGAGCCACCTGGGACCAAATTAAGGAAGCATTTCTGGAGAAGTATAAGGCCAACTTGAATTGGGAAACCAGCAGGAATGACCTACAAGGCACTCTACAGCGCCCAGATGAGCCAGTGAGTGAATTTTACAGGAGATGGAATTGGAAGCTTAGTGAAATGATGACCCCGCTGAATGAAGAGGAACAGATGGAGATCTTCCAATCTTGCTTGAAGCCTCAACTAAGGGTCCAAATTGGCAATTACTACTATCCTGACCTTCGGGCAATGGTAAATGCCGGTACCAAGTTTGAAAACGCCTTCAACATGGCCCCAGCCACAGGAGCAGCCAATTCCCACCGCTACAAAGCACCAGTTCCAAATGCCACAGCTGTCACTATAAAAGGAAAAGAAATGGTTGGCGCTGTCAATTATATTCAGAATGAGAGGGTCGGGCAAAATTCAAGC
The DNA here is from genome assembly GCA_022495995.1 of Adenophora triphylla var. japonica. Classification (NCBI taxonomy): domain Eukaryota; kingdom Viridiplantae; phylum Streptophyta; class Magnoliopsida; order Asterales; family Campanulaceae; genus Adenophora; species Adenophora triphylla. The sequence goes on from JAFEMH010004173.1 coordinate 18,850, forward strand.
CAAGTCGCTGTAAATCCAAGGCCTCGCTTCTATACCGCAGAAGATTTCAGAATGCCACTAGAGAAGGTCTTTGACGGTTTGGTAGCCGAAGGACTCATCAAACCTTTGGAAAATTGGAAACCCAAGAACCCCAGTGTCAGGATGGACGAAACCAAGCATTGCCGCTTTCACAAGTATCATGGGCATAACACCCAATGATTGCACCTATCGAAATTCTGATCTCTCGCTGATTGAAGAAGGCAAGGCTGGAGCGCCTCGGGGTCCCAATGTGGTCAAGAATCCTTTCACTGCTAACAATCGAGGTCAACATGATCGAGTTCGGGGAGACAAATGCGATCAATTTTGGAAATCCGGAGATCATAGACATCCTGAAATTCAATGTTCCTTATCTTTGAATTACAAGGAAGTGGAAAGATTTGATTAATGCCGCCGCCATGGAAGGACAGTTTGGGCCCATAGTCGGGCCGATTTCGTTAATGTTGTTAGAGCTTGACTTCTCTTTTATGATATCGAACCGATTACCATGGTCAAGATTACAGAAGAAAGGCTCACTTATGAAGGCTGCGAGTTTGAAGTAAAACAAGCTATGTTAATGAAAGTCTCTTGAACCCTTCATCACCCATGATGAGCATAATGTGTTTGTAATGGCTCTTACTATTCTGAAGATCGGTCCCAACCCCTGTTTGGGAAAAGGTGGAAAAGAAGAGTGAACAAGCCGAGAAGGCTTTTGGGATGAAGAAAGTTGCCTCTCGAGATGCCGAAAGTACAACCTGGTCCCACTACCCCGAAGCACGAGATGGATACGGTCGGATTCGGAAAGGAGATTGCTACGATCGAGTCGGACATCCCCATGGGAATGGTGACAGCAAAGACAGTAATGATCCACAGAATGCACAACCAAATGAGAGCGCCGACAAGGCTTGCTACTCCCGGGGCAACGGCGGGAAGGAGTAAGATCCGGTCCAACCCTTGTCAAACACTCTCGAGTCAATAAGTAGTGTAGGGTCCAGTCGGTTGAGTCGGGGAATCTTTGAATTCCGATCCTCGAGTCATCCGAAGGCCTCACGCCTAAGGATTATCAATATGTAATCGATGTCATCTTTCCCTTTGCTTTGAATGAAATGACGGATCTTTACGATTATCCCCTTATTGCCAACTTAACAAATGATAAATTAACTCAAAACTTAACAACAGTTAATAATGAATCATTTGAACAAGATGCAAACACACTAAATGAACAAAACATTAAAGAAATCTTTAAGCGGAGTTACGAAAAAGAGGAAAAGCGGGCCCCAGTACAGGAGGTTTTGACAAGTGTGAACTTGGAGTACTGTTGAGGAACCTAAAGAGACACGAGATTGGAAACTTCTTCCCGGGGGGTTGAACGGGACAGGTGGTTAATGCGCTCGAGAGAATACATGGACGTCTTTGCGTGGTCGTACAAGGATATCTGGGGGCTAGACAGTTCAATAGTAGAGCACGAGAATCCCTCTAGCACTAGATGCTAAGCCGGTAAAGCGAGAAATTGAGGAAAATCAAGCCGAGTGGTCTCTACGGGTCAAATAAGAAATTGAGAAACTACGCGGGTAGGATTCATCGAGTCATCGAATATCCGACATGGTTATCCAATATTGTGGCCGTCACCAAGGCCCGATGGGAAGGTGCTTATTTCTTGTGTAGATTTCCGGGATCTGAACAAGGTCGGCCCCAAAGATGATTACCCCTTGCCAAACATAGACATCCTGGTGGACTCCCACTTTGCCAACTATGAAGTCAAATCCTTCGTTGATGGCTTTGCGAGCTACAACCGGATCAAGATGGCCGAAGAAGACCAAGAAAAGACTGGCCTTCACCACACCGTGGGAACTTCTTGCTATACAGTAATGCCATTTGGGCTCAAGAACGCCGGGGCTACTTATCAAAGGGCAGCGACCGCTCTTTTCCATGACATGATCCACAAGGAGATTGAGGTCTACGTAGATGACATGATAATCCACTCCAAAGGTGAGGATGGGCAGCACTTTGTTGACCTGCGAAAGTTCTTTGAGAGGCTGAGACAACATTCCATGAGACTAAACCCTGCTAAATGCACCTTCGGAGTGACAAGGGGAAAAGTGCTTGGGTATATGGTCACAGAGCGAGGTATCGAAGTCGACCCCCGAAAAATCAAAGCCATTATGGATATGAGGCCACCTCAAACCCAGACAAAAGTCAAGAGCTTTATGGGTAAACTGCAGTACATCAGCCGTTTCGTCAACCAGTTGACCACTATGTGCGAGCCCATCTTCAAGCTCATGAAGAAGAATGTAGACACAGAATGGACCGAAGAATGCCAGGATGCCTTTGACCAGATTAAGGCGTACTTAGTACATCCTCCGGTACTATGTCCCCCGCATAGACATAAACCTCTTACGCTCTATCTCACCGACAACGTCTGACAGTTGGGGCTATGCTTGCTCGGGAGAAGAAAGACTCTCGGGTAGAAACGCCATTTACTTTGTCGGCGGAAGGCTGCGGGAAGTGAGCTCAATTACTCGGCATGTGAAAAGACTTGTGCGGGGGTGAGTGCAGGTAGTCGGTAGTGAAGCATTATATGCAAGCCCATTCGGTGAACTTGGTCTCAACAATGGACCCCATCAAGTACATCTTCGATAAGCCTTCCCTCTCGATGCGTCTAGCAAAGTGGTCCTTCTTCTTAGCAGAGTACGACATCAACTATGTGACCAGAAAGGCCATCAAAGGTCAAGCATTGTCGGACCACCTGGCGAACTTCCCGATAATGAGGACGGAGGGCTGAACCCCAATTCCCGAGATGAAGGGATCTTCACAGTTGAGCCTGAAAACCGATGGCAGCTTTTCTTTGATGGAGCTGCTAACAAAAGAGGAAATGGGGTAGGGATGCTACTGGTCGATCCGAAAGATGAGCATACACCCATAGCCCTCAAGTTGAACTTCCCTGCCACGAACAATGTCGCTGAGTATGAAGCTTGCATTACTGGTTTGGAGGCTGCCCTAAAAAGGAATGTCAAGGAGCTCGAAGTTTATGGAGACTCAGCCCTGATCATCAACCAGGTCTCCAACAAATGGAAGATTGTGGACCCTAATCTTCAGCGGTATCATGCCCATATGGAGGAGTTGATTGGACAGTTCAGAGAAGTGACTTTCCACTACTTGCCAAGGGAAAAGAACAGATTCGCAGATGTCCTCGCTACTTTAGCCTCACTGGTAGAGATTCCCGAGGGAAAAGCCATAAAACCTTTCAAAGTAGGTAGAAGAGAAGCCCCAGGTTTCTGTTGTGAAGTAAACCTGGGACCCGAGCCTATCAAGGAACCGTGGTACAATCAAATTTACCAGTTCCTCAAAGATGGAGAGTCAGCTTTCAAAAACGAAGAAGGTAGACCAAAAGAAGGTGTCAAAGCCAAGATCTTGCAAGCCCTGAAAAGGTTGGCCTCCCATTATGTCATTCTAGGAGGCAACCTGTACAAGAAGCGGTATCAAGGACCACTCCTCTTATGCGTCACTCAAGAAAGGGCCAAAGAGTTGATGACTGAAGTCCACAATGGTCCCTGTGGTCCTCATATGAATGCTAGAGCCCTGATGCAAGTGATCCTCAGAATGGGTTACTACTGGATTTCTATAGAAACAGATTTTGTCCAGCATGTCCGAGCGTGCGACAAGTGCCAGCGGTTTGCCAACCTCAACCATCTCCCACCTCATGACCTGTACTGCATGACGACTCCTTGGCCATTTGCAACTTGGGGTATTGACGTGATAGGGAAGATAGCCCTGGAAAGAAGCAATGGGCATGAATTCGTGTTAGTGGCAGTCGACTACTTCACCAAGTGGGTAGAGGCCAAGTCCTACAAGGTCCTCACTTCCAAGAAGGTGGCCCAGTTTATCAAAGAAAACATAATTTGTAGATATGGGGTGCCCAATGAGATCATTTCTGATAATGGGTCACACTTTGAAGGGGACTACGGTAGATTGTTGTCAGAATTCAGAATCACTCGCCACAAGTCGTCCCCGTATAGACCTCAGACTAATGGAGCCGTGGAAGCTGCTAATAAGACGCTCGAACGGATCATCCGGAAAATGGCCAGCCGTGGTCGAGAGGCGCACTCGAGAAGGCACATTTGGCACTTTGGGGCTCTGAACGTCTGTCGGAAACGGCCCAGCGGGAGAAAACCATTTTGCCCCAACTTACGGGATGGAGGCAGTGTTACCACTGGAGTTGGAAATCCCGTCATTAAGGGTCCTCCTGGAAGACAGTGTCAACAAAGTAGAATGATTGCGTAGCCGGCATGATGAGTTGGCCCTGCTCGACGAAAGAAGGCTTAAAGCCATGGAGCATACCCGAGCCTATCAGAGGCGAATGGCCAGAGCATTTGACAAAAAGGTCAAGGCCAGGGACATCAAAGAGGGTGACTTAGTGCTGAAAGTAAAGCCCCCTACCGAGACAACCCCACAGGAAAATGGGAACCCGTTTGGATCGGCCCGTATGTGGTGCAGAAGATACTATCGGGAGGAGCCATGAAACTTGCAGACCTGGACGGCAATCCCTTCGTCCACCCATTCAACGGTGATAAACTCCGAAGGTACTATGTCTAAGAAATAAAAAAAAAGAAAAAAAAATCTTAGTTCAAAAAAGAGTAATGCCCAGCTAGGCTGAAAACCCAAAAAGGGCGATCTAGGCAAAAAACAGGGTTGCACATAAAAAAAAGAGAAAAAAGAAAAAAAAATCTTAGTGCAAAAAAAAGAGTAATACCCAGCTAGGCTGAAAACCCAAAAAGGGTGGTCTAGGCAAAAAACAGGGCTGCACATAAAAAAAATAGAAAAAAAGTTCACCAGAATGAACTACGAAGACCTGAGCCCCTTAGTCTTTCTTGAAAAAGGGGAACGTAGGCAGCCATATATGGTTCTATCTAAACAATAAAAAGGACAATTAAGTTTCCATGAAATGTGTCCTAAACAATAATAAAGGGTATTCCAGTTTTCATAAAACGGGCCCCAATCAATAAAGACATTTGAAATTTCCTTGAAATTGTGTCTTGATTAATTTCTAAGATAATATTTCTTGTTCATTACAAGTTAAAGACTTCTTAATGAGTTCAAGCACGGTCTACTCTTGACTTTGCTAACCTGCTACAAAGATCTAAATTACAATAAAATGCCTAATAAAACTACTGTGTTTGCAAAATGGCAATAAGGGAATCCTAAGAAAAGATGCGTCGGTCGTCATTATTTGAGTCTTCTTTGGTCTTCTTCCCTTTACCTCGACCCCGTCGAGTGTTCTTCCTCTTCTTCTCTATAATGTCGGTCTCCTCATTCGACCTCGGGTATCCTCATTTGGAGCCTCTATCAAACCCGTGTCAATAAGTGCCCTCTCAACTCGAGCACGAGTCCGCACTTCCTCCCTACGAGCCTCGGTCAAAGGAGCGACCTCGGACAATCTCTTGTATCGAGCCTCCATATCTACGATCGGGATTCACCCGGCCCTGGTTATGGCGACTCGCCTTAGCCTCGGTCTCCTCGAGTCCTACTCGAGTTGCGGTCGGCCCCAATAAAGCTTTGACGTTTCTCCCCCAATATGACCTGGGTCGCTCCCATCTCCCTCTCGTACCAATCCAAGTAGACGGTGGTCAAGATGGTACTCTTCACATGCTCTGAAGATAGCCCTGGGTGGGAAAGCGAGTGTATGTCAAGCCCTCGAAAAAAATAAGAAGGCTGGATCTCTCATATCAAATGGCACCACCTCCATGGTACGGATGTCCTCCCAATCACTCGATGGCTCTGTAAGGCCCGAACTGCTTGGATACCAAGCGGGGAATGTAGAAGGATGACCAGCGAGAACCACTGGAACCCTCACTATATAGGACTCTGAAATATCCTCCTGATGCCGCAACCTCCAGTGGGATACCCACCAGCGAATGTCCGAAGTGGATAACCCAGCCATCATCGGCTCCCGGCTACCACTGGTCTCTCGTCGAGGTGCACCTCTCCGAGAAATCACCCAAGGGGCAGTCGGCAAAGCCCCTGGCAAAGCCCCGAGCCTCTCCTGCAGCCACAAAGTCAGTACGGATGGACTCCCAGACCTCATGAAACGGTCTCCTCTAGCCATCCTATCGATGCCATGCAGGGTCTCACCCAGAACCAACGGGACAATGTCCTTCCCAACCCTGCAATCTCTGACCATGTCTAAGAGACCACCATGACAGATCCCCACGGACTCAACAGTGAACAGAGAAGAAAAGACGCAGAGGATAAAGGCGTCCATACCCACCGTGGTCGCAGCCATAGCTGGAGACCCGAACCTGCCCGGGATATCAGAAAGGTCAATCCTGTCCGGGGCTATCATCATCCCCTCAGCCTCTTCCAGAGAGACTTGCAGAAAAGATTCAAGCTTTGCCGCCACCGGCACGTCTTCGATCAACGGAATCGATATAGCCTCAGTTTCTGGACCCCCAATCAAGGCTCGGAAGTCTTCATGCGTTGGGACAATCTCATTGTAAGAAAAGCAGTAAACATGTCTCCGTACGTCCCAAAACTTTGCTGCTGCTCTCAAAAGGTCCCAATCGGGCGGGAGATCCCTCAAATGCCATAAAGACTTGATCTTGAAGGAAGAATCAAGTAACCCCTTCTGAGATTGGGAGTTATATCTCACCCAAGACTGAAGATCGGAAAGAAAATGGTCTCTCTTCCCCTTTTGCAATCTGACGGGTTTCTCCATCGCAAGGTGATCAAAGTTGATGTCTTTTGGTCAGAAATAGGCTCTGGGATCAATTGGGACAAGTCTAAGTTGAAAATGAAATGAAATGGCCAAGCCTTGGTTTTATTACGAAAAAACCGGTCCAGACGAGCGTAAGCCGCACGGCCTCATTTGCCCTCAGGTCCATGCCGCACGGCTTCATTTACCTGATGTAAGTGACAAATCTGCAGCAACCAAGTTGCTGCCCAAAGGGAGTTTTCACCCCACTTTCTCAAATGAAACCTGTACAAAAACATGTTCAAAGATCATCCAAGCATTTATACATCATTATATGTCATTTTGGCCCAGTTTCAGCCTCAATTCCAAGCAAAAAACCGCCCTGAGGCTCAAGTAATATGCAAATTAATAAAAGCATAAAGAGAAAAGCAAATAAAATAGTATTACATTTTTTTCGCCCCATCGGCGCCCAAATAAAGCAAAAAATAAAAAAATGTGCATAAAAATTTGTTCATTGTTTGTTTTCTTCCTAAGTCAATTCTAGAGACCTCCTAGACCTTCGATTCTTCTTCTTCATCGCTGCTCAGCTCATAAACGCTAGCCTCCCTCATCAAATCCTCTGCATCGCTCACATCAGAAAGATGGACATTGTCATGCTCGTACTCAGCCAGCTGCTCCAAGATGTCAGCATTGGGTCCTCGCCCCCGAGGCATGGCACTGGAAGAGTACTCCGAAGCCGATGAGGTGGATGATGTGCCCCCGACATGCCTTCTCTTGCGCCCGGGCTCCTGTGCGTCCGCCGCTGCCTTTGAAGTGCAGGCCAGCTTCCTCAGAAGAGACCGGCACATGTCCTTCCAGCCCCTGAGCACGACCGCTCGTAAGTGCGAGTTTGGAACACGAGAAAAAGAGAAGAAAATCTCGGAAAATCTCGAGAATTGCAAAAAAGCAAAGAAATCGAAAGAGGGAAAAGACCCTAAAGTATGCTTACAGTCTTTGTCGGGCGGCAAGGTGTCTTTGGGGCTCCCTAGCGTCGGGGACGGGTATCCTCAATCTCCTCGGTACTCAAGTGGACCACATATGAAAGATGAGCGGGGAGGGATCGGCGGATCGAAGGCTCGTCCTCCCCATATCCACAGTGACCGCCGGCTTCACTAGCTTACGTGGCGTCCTCGATTCTTTGCTCCACAAACACAGCGTAAGGGGTATCCATGTCAAAGTACTCCTCGACAGCCACGCCTGCCTGATATCTCTCTATCTCATCTGCCGGCCAATCCCTGGGCTGCAGCATCCGTGCTGGAGGATCATGGGGAGTAATGGCGTCCAATGGAGGGACATGGCCATGCTGCCTGGAAAATTGGTCCCCCAGGTAAATGACATCACATGTCAGCCCAGTCAACCATCTCCTTTGCCTGGTCGCCTCCACGGCCTCTCCTAGCAAAATCTCTGGATACTTGCCCCATGGGTAGAAGTCCACCCCATCATGTCCATCCCTGTTGATGACTGGCCTCACCATCTTGTAGTCAAAGGTGATCCGGGTCTTCCCAGTGAACTTATCTCTCGCATCTCCCCTCCAGCGGATCATAGTGGGAAAGATGGTGACATCACTCTGTTGGTTCCACGGAAAGAACCTGATCACCTCACAAAACCAGACCTGCATGTTCAAAACATCAAAAAGGTCATTTTTCTCTCATGAAAAGTCTCAAGACAGAAAAAGTAAAAGAGAAAAGAAAGCGAGACTACCTCAAGGGCGAAAGAGAAGCAGTCCATGGAGGCAGCCTTGTTACGGCTGTACATATCCAGAGAGAAGTATAGCTCTGCCAATCCGGCCTCGCCCCACGAGACCGTCCCAATCCCATCAACATCCTCCAGAGAGTCAAGGAGGCAAGTCATAGCCAGAGTCCCAGAAATTGCAAAAATGGTGACCGACAGCATCAACCACACAAAGGCTCTAGCAAGCTGATGGACAGTCACCTCACTAGCGGCAAAGTCCCGTATGCAGTTCTGGACTGCCACCTCGACGTTCCTCATCTCCATTCCAAGCCCCTTGGGAATCAGCTCAAATCCAACCAAAGCCCTGAACTCCTCGGCAGTGATATGGTCCCTCCAAGTCACAGGCCTCCCGGTGAACTGTAAGCCCGTGATAGCAGTGAAATCGGCCGGAGTCACCGTCAGCTCCCCCCAGCTAAGATGAAAGCTGTGGGTGGTGTCCCACCAGAACTCAGATAGGGCCTGGACCAAGCCCTTGCTCTTCGAGGTAATGTGGATACCTCTGCCGATGGCCTCAATGAACAAATCCAAGCCGGTAGCCCGCACCAGCTGCTTAGGGTTCGCCCCATTCTTCTCAAAATCGGGCATCCTCTCCCATAGCCTCACAGCAATCTCCGAAGGCCCTCTAGACTTGTTCTCCTGTAGACAAGCACAGCAAAGAAATGCGTCAGTCCTTCATCTCATTTCAAAAGCATGCATATATTCAAAAGCGCACATATTTTCAAAAGAAAAGCATTCACAAAAATTTTTCTACCATCCTATGCATAGAAAACACGTCTTTCATCACTTGAAACACTTCGTTTCAAGCACATTGCTTTTCTAAAGCACAAAATCATAATTTTCAAAAAATATTTGCACATAAGCATTATTTTTCAAAAAATGGCATGCATGAATCCTTTTCATCATCCAAAATCCCGTTTTCTCATCTATGATTCAGATTTAACCTAGTTTTAGCACATGCAAGGACTTCGTCACATTTTTAGACAATTATTTCTCTTACTTTATTTTCGAGAAAAAAGTGAGTCATTCTCATTATTTTTGTCAAAAAATTTGCACTTGCATGTTTTTAGCCTCATAGGTTAATCATCAAGATTTCAAAATCATCCAAAAATCCTAGGAAAATTCAAAAAATTCCTAAAGCTCGGGTCAAGCCCTAAATCAATCAAAATTCAATCAAAATCGACGGAATTGAGCAAACTAAGAATGCTTACCCCAACCGATCGAGGGTTTGTTGATTTATGCTCCCTTCTCCCCGGATAGAGCTCCGATGGAGGCGTAAGAAAGTCATACTTCCTCTCCATCCGAACAAGCTCCTTCCTCCTCCTTCTCGCAGCCGCGGAGATGTTCCTTCTAGCTTGCCTCGGTATTGGGTTCCCCTCCGGATCCATCTCAATCAATAGAAGCAAGGGAATTGAGGGATTCTTGAAGAAACTCTCTCCTTTCTCTCTCTCTTCCTCGGCAGTTCAAGGGCGGCAATGGATTCCCAATGCCCGTTCAAATCTGTTTTAAATTATCTGGAAAAATCAAGCTTCTAGCCGTACGGCTTCTTTTTCTCCATATCATGCCGGGCGGCTTCTTTCGCTCTGAGCAGAAATTACCCTTTTGCCCCTGGACTTTCCACTTGGGCATGTAATTCCCATTATCTTTTAACCAAGATAACGTCATTTTCAAAAGATATCCTTTATCTTCCAAGCAAATAAGCTTTCTTCCCCAGTCGCCTCCGTTACTTCCGTTATAACGGGATAATGCTAGGTGACAACCTCCGAATTGTCAGAACTCTAGACTTAAGCTACCTCTATCACGAATAGTGAAGTATGCTCAAGTTCTCTAAACTTAAGCTACCTCTATCCCAGATAGTGAAGTATGCTCAAGTTTTCCAAACTTTAGCTACCTCTATCCCAGATAGTAAAGTATGCTATGTTTTCCAAACTTTAGCTACCTCTATCTCCTTGATAGTGAAGTATGCTCAAGTTCTCCAAACTTTAGCTACCTCTATCCCAGATAGTGAAGTATGCTCAAGTTTTCCAAACTTTAGATACCTCTATCTCCTCGATAGTGACGTAAGCTCTAATTCCCTCAGGTGACAACCTCCATTAATTGTTAATCAGGTGACAACCTCCATTAATTGTCAATCAGGTGACAACCTCCATTAATTGTCAATCAGGTGACAACCTCCATTAATTGTCAAAACCCTCAAGGATCCTAGACATCGTTCCTAACCTATCTAGTGATGCTTGAACTACGATCAAAGCTTGATTCCTCCGGGATACGTAGGTAGCCATTTATAAAAGGTTCAGCCATCCGAACATTTTGGTCACCCTATTCCTTCGTCACTCTTCAGTGATGAAATAGCCCCTCATGAAGGTCTTGACATCCGACCACATTGGTCACTTCTAGCATATCCCCAGTAGGATCAATTGCTTGACCTCATAAGTCATATCCTCTGCTATTTCCCCATCAAGAGACCAGTTTTCTCTTCTCTATTCCTCAGCGGATCTTTTCAGAACTACGGCCTGGCTTGATTCCCACTCGGGATACGTAGGTAGCCTTCCAGAGGTTCAGCCACTCGACCACCTTGGTCACCTAATCCGACTCGGCACTCGCCAGATTGGATCCTTTTCAATCGATAACCCCACTCGCCCTGCAAGTGACGTTGCCGAGGGGCTTCTGTAAGTACCCAAATCTAGCTCATGCCTTCCGGTTAATTTCCCCGGCAATTCCGGTAAATTTCCCGATAACTCCCCGGACTTTCCTGGAGTTCCGGAACAATTTCGGAACTGTTCCAAATCATACAAGAGCTGAAAGGAAAGCTTCCCAATTAAGAAACACGTTTTTCTTAATTTAGAAAAAGTTCTAGAATGGCCACCTTGCATGATTCTAGAAACATGCTGAGTCACAAGGGATAATGCCGCACGGCTGCATTAGCCAAGGGTCTCTGGCCGCACGGCTTCATTGGCGATTCCCAGACTGCCTATAAATAGAGCCCTCCTCTACCCATTTTAGCAAGACGAGAAACACACACCACACTCCATATTCAGACTCAAGAATACTCCTAAATACTGATGGGAATCCCAAGGGTTGAAGAAGCAAGCCAAGAAGCCTCCTCCCTCCTCCTTGAAGATCCCAAGATTGGTCCTTCCACCTTGTCCAACCCAAAGAAGAAGAGGCCACCATTGGTAACCTTTCACTCCCTAACCTTGCATTTTAATTACTCTATGTGAATTAAATTGCTCCTTGCATTCATATATTGTTATTATCTTTGCTTGGGACTTGGTAGTTAGTATTAAAGATCATATCTTTATCATACCCCCTTTTTCCCCTTTGCATCCTTTGCATGAATTAGGCATCATTTGTCATTAAAAATGTAATCTTTCTACTCAAAGGTGCATCCTTTGCACCTAAAAGTCCCCTTTTTACATAAAAATGCCATCTTTATGCATCATTTGCTCATAAAAATGCAATCTTTATATCAAAAATGCATCCTTTGCACATAAAATCCATTTTCATGCATCCTTTGCATTAAAGGTCATTCCTTCATCCTAAAAATGCATCCTTTGCTTTTCAAAATGCAATCTTTATGCATCCTTTGCATATTAAATGCTAATTTCTTCATAAAAATGCATCCTTTGCATAAAAATCATGTCTTTACATTCAAAATGCATCCTTTGTAATAAAGATCACTTCTTTAAATCAAAATGCATCCTTTGCAACCCAAAATGTCATCTTTTCACTAAAAATGTCATTTTTACATGCATTCCCCCATGTCCCCATTAGCAACCTTGGAACGGACCGGTGTAAAGATCCTATCTTTGCATCGTTTCTTTCATTAAAGGTTCCATAATCTCTTTAGAAAGGGATAACCTTGAACCCTATATCTCCGATTATCACTTAAGACGAGCATGAAGCATTCATATAAGCTCGATCGTCTTAAGGTGTAGGATTGATGGGCTAAGGACATTCCTTCCTAAAGAACCTCATTCTTGGGCCATAAAAGAGAGTCCTTCTCTCGATCACGCAAGTCCCGAGGTTAAAAATGCGATGATCACAAGTCCAAGATGAGGACGGGATCAAAATCCCGAATACATAAAATCCAAGAAATCCCGAGCGACAACCAATAAATGGTTTGTACGTCTGGAAGACAACTTGGGACATTCCCTCCCCTTTCATTCAAACACATGCACACAAGAAAGCACGCAAGCAAGCAAAATAAACGGAATCTAGGGAGACTTGCTACGGCAAGGCACCTTGGGTGAACGAAGATCCGTTCTTCCCAAGGGTTAACTTAACCTCCGAACCCATAAATCCTTTTTTTCAAAGTTTTGAAGAAATCAAAATGGTGTGGCGACTCCGTTTTTCAAATTAAACCGGATGTCTTCAAACTCGCGTGAATCCAACACACAAAATTTTGGGCACACATTCACAGGAACGTGAGTGCATCCTCACCAGGCAATCCGTGAAAGCTTGGCAACATGGCAAAGTATTGTCCTTTGACCTCTAGATTTTTGGCTGCATCGGACAGCACTATGCAAGAGGTAGATGTGTCTACCCTAGGTCTCAGGAAATCATTCATCGTTTGTGCCGGTGGTTCTGCCATCTCGGCTTTCTCTTCCTCTACCTCGGTGGTGGAGGGTTCTGATTCAGTGTCTGAATCTGAGAAAAGGGGATTAAAGAGGGGATCTCCCTCAAATACTTCCTCGAGAAGCTTAGTGTCTTTAGCTTTATTAAGTCTATTTATGTTGTCGTTCAATGGCACCAATGTAGGCTTCAAAGAACGACGACCTTGCATTCACTACCTAACCTACTTGTTTACTTGCAACAAGTCCCCGGCAACGGCGCCAAAAAACTTGATGGAGGAAAACTCCCTCTTGTAATAAAAACCGAGCAAGTGTACTCACTACCGGTGTAGCAATATGCAAATGCAGGGGTCGAATCCACAGAGACTCGTTGGTAAACAAATAAAGTGAAAGCAGTGAATTTTGTAACCAAAGTTTATAGATTTGATTTAGAACTAAAAGCATAAAACAAATAACAAAAACTAACTAAACGAGAAAACAGATTATGAGCAGAGATTCGTAGATTGGATTTCACTTCACCATCGTTCTATGCAGAATTTTATTTATAAAACATTAACTCAACTTCTAGGGTTCATTCACTTTAGCTAGGATCGACACGGTTAGATGGCCGGATTACAATCCTAAATACACTTTTTAATATTGTAGTTTCTATTACGGTACCACAATATGCCAAGAATACATTAAACACGAAAGAATAACAAAACCTAATGTTGATCCGATTCTATTACGGCACAAACCAAGTTATTCAATTAATAGTGGTCTATGTATCAATATCCCAAATTAATGGCGAATTCGATACCCAATTATTCAAAGACGAGTTCGTATATTAACATACATCTCAAATCTAAGAACAAGAAATTAAAATCTATTAATGAACTAGAAGGAATTAAATTGAAAGAATTAAAATACTACTGCATAGAAATCCGGATAAAGATCCAACCAATCTACAAATCTAATGAATTAGCTACTCATAATTTACAATGATAAAACCTGGAATTCGGAATAATTCTTCTCTTCAATGGAATTGTTAAAAAACCAAATCATCCAATCTCTCTCAATCCTCACGTGGCTGCTGCCTTTATATAAGAAAATAGGGCAAAACTATGGACAAGGCCAGGAAAAGACGTTAATGCCCTCAAATAAACTTGTCAAAACTGTTGCTGATGACGACGGAGCGCGGCCGCAATTGATGTTGGCGCGGCCGCTCTAATGGGCAGTAAGTTTGGCCGAGAGTTTGGCCTGTGAGCGCGGCCGCCCTTGTTGACAACGCGTCCGCCCTTGTTGGCAGTGAGTTTGGCCTCATTTCCCAAGCCTTGGCCGGCCAACCTATCTCAAGCCTTGGCCCAAGCATCCCCGGCCATGACCATGCAGTGCCTCGGCCATATACCAAGCAGTGGCCTTGATTTGTATAATTAGTATTCGGTTCGTCTCGCTATTTTGCAGACGCACTTTAGCCACTATAAAAAATTCTTTTGCACTTCGCTCTTTGGGATTTTATTTTTCATTTTAACCCACGAATTTTTATAAATCAAATTCGTCCAAACTTTCCATATTTCCAGTTTAGTCCCTGAATTTTCCAATATTTCCAATTTAGCCCTTGAACTTCCAAATGTCAGTTTTGTCCCAGATTTTTCAGAATTGCAATTTGATCCAAAAGCTTCCAAAGTACGCTCCAATCCTCCATTTTATCAGTAATTGCACTTCAACCCCTGTACTCATTAAATACTCACAAACCATATCAAATATACATAAAACTCGGGAATCAAACACAAAGAAAGCCTAAAAGTGCATCATTTGGATGGGTCAATACACATCCATCAAACACCCACAAACTAACCTTTTGCTCTCTCGAGTAAAACAAAACTAAAAGAAATAAAATAAAGCTACTTTAAATACTACTACTAAAACATTAAAACAAAGTAATTATTTTTGGGATGTTCTATCACAGATGAGTCATTGGCCATACAAGTCTCAGATTCTTACCAACATACATAATCAACAAGTGCCACCACAGCAATGGGATTACAATCACATTGAAGCATAAAACTCACAATTTTCCACCGCGGCCTGAATGATGAATGAATTATGGGAGGTCAATGCCAACAACCTAAGATTGATTATGGATTCACTAAGTGATGCTCTAAATCAATATTTCATAGACAGTACAACCCCAAAAAGGACACACATATGCATATTTACACGATTGTCAACCCGGTTACTCGATATTGAAAGAATAATATGGCTTAAAAGTTAAGTGCGACAATTCGCGAGGGCTAGGTTCATGGCTACAATTGAAGGTAAGGACATACGAATAATAAGAAAGTGAAACTAGAAAGTCTTCTTGTAACAATACATCCTCACTTTGATGATAATTTCTCCACTCAACCTTATTACTTCCCAATGTGCCAACCCACAAACTAAAACTTTTTCATACATTGACATGGGGTTGAGCACATTCCATTACTTTCTTTGGTCACCTTGAAACATGATTTTCACTTGAACATTAGAGAGGGCAAGGCTTCATTTTTTTTTCTCATTTTTTTTTTTACTTTGCACAAATGTATCACAAAGAATGTGCATTTAATATTTTGCTCAAGCCCCTCTTTTTATTACATAACATGACCCACTTCTTTATTTTCGTGACCACTTTCCACTCAACCCTTCGATTTTCAAAACATCCCCCAAAATATCCCCATTCTTTCCCTAGTTTCACTTTCTTGAAAAGGTGCGAAAATAGTGTATAAGTTAAAAGGGTGGGATAATGAAGGTACAAATGAAGGCGAATGGTGGTCTAGGATAACCTCCCACTTTGTGAGAGATTCCATTCTTTTTCAAGCTCAAAAGGGGTTCTAGCGGAATATTTTATGTAAGTGACGAGAAAGTTTAAAGCTCACAAAAAGGGATTCAAATAATAGCCATATATATCAAGTAACCTATTGACGTGTTATTGACAATCATGCAAACATGTTCTAGGGACCCCGAGAATACACGAAGTGATCCCATAAAAGGCACCTAAGTTGATGACAATGACCAATAACATGATACGGAAGTGAGAGGTGGTGCAATCATGATTTAAATGTTTCAATGCAATCCCAATCACCACACTAATAATAGCACATGTGATTTTCAAATTAAAGCACACTCTAATCATCAGAGACTTAGGCCAGCATCCCAACTATGAAAAGAACAAAAAAAATTAAATTTTTCTAATTTTTTTAGAGGGTGACACTATATACACTCCCCTATAAACCCACAAACTCGGAGAGTTGCCCACCCCCAAACTCAAAACATGCTATGTCCTCAGAGCACAGAGAACAAAAGCGTGCCTTGGGCTTAACAGATGGCAAGACACTACTAAACAGTAATTAACATAAAAAATAAAACATACCTCATTGGGTTGCCTCCCAAGCAGCACCTTTGGTTAAAGTCGTTAGCCCGACTATGGTCCCAAGCTTACTTGCCCTTTGCTTTGCGGCCTTTGGACCATCTCTTCTCCTCACGGGCACAAACGCCCTTCTCTTTCCAAATTAGCTCTCCATTGTCAACAAGTAGGGGTGAAGCCACATTTATTTTTGAAACTTTACGCTTGTGCTTACCCCTCTTTCTTTTCTTTTTATTGGGGTTTCCACCCCCAAACTCAACCTTTTCTGCAACCTGCAGAACACCATTCTCACAACCAAGATCAAGAGAGTTATCATGCACAAAAATATTTAAAAATATAGAATCAGATAAATCACTATAACTCTCCTCACTAACTCTCGATTTTGAAGGCCCTTGTGGTAAATGTGATGGATTCGACTCTTTATGGGAGTCGTGTGGGGTGTGATACGACCCATTACTCCTAGAGTATTGGTCGGCCTTAATGTTACTAGCCAAGGGACAAACGTCCGCATTATCCCCACTTTTCTCACATCCATTCACATCATCTTTAAAAATTGGAAAATCAGTTATGGCTCCTACAAAACCATCTTTGGGGGAGGGTTTCTTATCATTTTTAAGCATACAAAACTTACATTCCTCCCCCATACCTCTCAAGGACACCACCCCTTGACACAAATCAATGGTGGCCTTAGTGTCAAACATAAATGGCCTCCCAAGCAAAATGGGAGTTTTCAGTTGTTCCTCACTTGATCCCTCCATACACATCACATAAAAGTCAATGGGGATAATAATTTTATCAATTTTAACCAACACCCCTTCAAGAACCCCTAAAGGTCTTTTAATTGAGAGATCCGCCAATTGCAAGTCTCTCATGGGTGGTTTCAACTCACATACCCCCAAACTTCTAAAAACATGAAAGGGCATCACATTGACACTTGCCCCAAGATCCAACAAACCTTTAAAATTTTGACCCCCTAAAGAAATTGGAATAGTGAAGCATCTGGGGTCTTTTTGAACATGTTTAATCTTTTCAAACTCCACACCTCTCTGGGGTGTGGTTTTCACAACATAGGGGGGAGGGGTTTCTAAATTTAATGCAGAAAATACATATTGAACCTCCCCAATCTCATCCTCTTCCTCACTAACATTATCAATATTATCACATTCAAAATTATCAAGGGAAGAAAGAAATACCTCCTCAATTTCCTCACTCTCATCCCACACTGTCGTGATTGACTTTGCTTGCTCAGGTGGATTTTTCTCTTTCATCAACTCTTGGGCAACCTTCACAAGTTGCTCTACTTGTGTGCCTATCTTTTCAAACGCAGCATCTGTATTTCTATTACTTTGCTGCATCTCCATCCTTAACTGCTGAACTGCCAGCTCCCAAGGCTCCCTACCATGTTGTCCAGGTGGTGGCACATGAAGGGGTTTTACTTGCTGATTCTGATGGCCACCCCATGGATTGTAGTTGCCATATTGGTTGCCTTGGGGTGGTGGCCTTGGTGCATATCCATTGAAAGCATGTGCCTGTTCAGGATTATAACAAAAATTTGCTGCACTTGGACACATATTAGTCACATGAGATGACAAACCCCAATTTGCACAATAATCAGTAATAACATTGGCACCAGCAGAAGTGCCACAGGCAGTCAATTTATCAAACTTATTACTCAAGACTGCAATTTTCTTGGAAAGATTATCAGTAGCAGTCAGATCTAATACCCCCCTTATTTTACCCCTCGAACTCTTTTGTTGAGAATTAGCACTCATCATCTCAAATAAAGCCTTAGTTTCTTCTGGGGTCTTGGCTCCTATCGAGCCTCCAACAGCATTGTCAACCATTGATTGTCCATTGTCATTCAAGCCATCATAAAAGGCTTGGTTCAGTGAGGGTAGTGTGAAATTGTGTTGGGGACATTGTATTAACATTGTATTAAATCTTTCCCATGCCTCATGAAAGGGCTCCCCCACATCTTGGGAAAATGTCATCAATTTCTGTCTAAAACCAGCCAACAGAAGATGTGGGTAATATCTTTTAAGGAACACATCTTGCAATTCTACCCAAGTACTAATGCTGCTCGGTGCAAGCATCATCAACCATGTTTTAGCCACTCCCTTAAGAGTGTAAGGAAAACACTTCAGTCTAATTTGCTCCTCAGTCACTCCCTGTCTTAACAAAAATTGAGCAACAACAATAATATACTCTTTAAGGAACGTGAGTGCATCCTCACCAGGCAATCCGTGAAAGCTTGGCAACATGGCAAAGTATTGTCCTTTGACCTCTAGATTTTTGGCTGCATCGGACAGCACTATGCAAGAGGTAGATGTGTCTACCCTAGGTCTCAGGAAATCATTCATAGTTTGTGCCGGTGGTTCTGCCATCTCGGCTTTCTCTTCCTCTACCTCGGTGGTGGAGGGTTCTGATTCGGTGTCCGAATCCGAGAAAAGGGGATTAAAAAGGGGATCGCCCTCAAATACTTCCTCGAGAAGCTTAGTGTCTTTAGCTTTATTAAGTCTATTTATGTTGTCGTTCAATGGCACCAATGTAGGCTTCAAAGAATGACGACCTTGCATTCACTACCTAACCTACTTGTTTACTTGCAACAAGTCCCCGACAACGGCGCCAAAACACTTGATGGAGGAAAACTCCCTCTTGTAATAAAAACTGAGCAAGTGTACTCACTACCGGTATAGCAATATGCAAATGCAGGGGTCGAATCCACAGAGACTCGTTGGTAAACAAATAAAGTGAAAGCAGTGAATTTTGTAACCAAAGTTTATAGATTTGATTTAGAACTAAAAGCATAAAACAAATAACAAAAACTAACTAAACGAGAAAACAAATTATGAGCAGAGATTCGTAGATTGGATTTCACTTCACCATCATTCTATGCAGAATTTTATTTATAAATTATTAACTCAACTTCTAGGGTTCATTCACTTTAGCTAGGATCGACACGGTTAGATGGCCGGATTACAATCCTAAATACTCTTTTTAACATTGTAGTTTCTATTACGGTACCACAATATGCCAAGAATACATTAAACACGAAAGAATAACAAAACCTAACGTTGATCCGATTCTATTACGGCACAAACCAAGTTATTCAATTAATAGTGGTCTATGTATCAATATCCCAAATTAATGGCGAATTTGATACCCAATTATTCAAAGACGAGTTCGTATATTAACATACATCTCAAATCTAAGAACAAGAAATTAAAATCTATTAATGAACTAGAAGGAATTAAATTGAAAGAATTAAAATACTACTGCATAGAAATCCGGATAAAGATCCAACCAATCTACAAATCTAATGAATAAGCTACTCATAATTTACAATGATAAAACCTTGAATTCGGAATAATTCTTCTCTTCAATGGAATTGTTAAAAAACCAAATCATCCAATCTCTCTCAATCCTCACGTGGCTGCTGCCTTTATATAAGAAAATAGGGCAAAACTATGGATAAGGCCAGGAAAAGACGTTAATGCCCTCAAATGAACTTGTCAAAACTGTTGCTGATGACGACGGAGCGCGGCCACAATTGATGTTGGCGCGGCCGCTCTAATGGGCAGTAAGTTTGGCCGAGAGTTTGGCCTGTGAGCGCGACCGCCCTTGTTGACAACGCGTCCGCCCTTGTTGGCAGTGAGTTTGGCCTCATTTCCCAAGCCTTGGCCGGCCAACCTTTCTCAAGCCTTGGCCCAAGCATCCCCGGCCATGACCATGCAGTGCCTCGGCCATATACCAAGCAGTGGCCTTGATTTGTATAATTAGTATTCGTTTCGTCTCGCTATTTTGCAGACGCACTTTAGCCACTATAAAAAATTCTTTTGCAATTCGCTCTTTGGGATTTTATTTTTCATTTTAACCCACGAATTTTTATAAATCAAATTCGTCCAAACTTTCCATATTTCCAATTTAGTCCCTAAATTTTTCAATATTTCCAATTTAGCCCTTGAACTTCCAAATGTCAGTTTTGTCCCAGATTTTTTCAGAATTGCAATTTGATCCAAAAGCTTCCAAAGTACGCTCCAATACTCCGTTTTATCAGTAATTGCACTTCAACCCCTGTACTCATTAAATACTCACAAACCATATCAAATATACATAAAACTTGGGAATCAAATACAAAGAAAGCCTAAAAGTGCATCATTTGGATGGGTCAATACACATCCATCAGTCTTCTATGAGAACGAAGGTCCCATCAGTTTGGGGAACAGCAACGGTTCCACGAAGGCGCAGGGTGTCTACGATTCAGGCTTCCTGCTCCTCTTGGCGCTTCTTGAGAGTTTCGAAGGCTCGCATCACCTCTTCCATTGTCTGAAGGTTTCTTAGTGGCGGAGTTCCGTTCCCTTCACTGTTGTCTGTTGATCCCTCCATGGGGGAGTAGCGGACTGTTTGGACCGCTGAACCGAAAAGGCCGTCGGACCTTGTGACCTCGATACTGAAAAGGCGGCTCCCGGGTACTCTCAACCACTCTCGGTTCGCTGGAGGGGGTGATGGGTAAGGTTTAGACATGGGAAGGCCTTTTGGATAAAAAAGGGGGGAAAGCTCACGTGACGTGCAGTTTCCACTTTTATTTATTTTTTGTTGCTATTTTAATTTATTTAAAACAGTGTTTTCTCAGAATCCTAGGTAGGTTGGAAAAGATTGATCTTCTTTTTCGCCACTATGCTAGATCCTGGGTCAGTGGAGACCATCTGTGCGACTATAAGCCCCTCGTTTTGCACCTGTATTTCGACATCCCGGGGTGGACAGCCCCGGGCGAGGGTCCTATAGGGCAAGCGGTTTCCACCGGCCTAAAAAGAAAAATCGAACCTAAGGACCGAGCCTGTCATGTTCGTTTTAATGCGTTAGCCATGTGAATAGTGAGCCGAGCCGTCTCCTGAGTCAAGATTTGGTCGAGAGTACGGCATGACCTCTCTTTACCTTGCTTGCGCAAGGGATCTGTGACGTTAGGCATTGGCTGGGTCATATCGTCATGGCTGAAGTATTAAAGGCTTGATGACATGGTGTCATGTGGGCATGGATGTATATCAGGGACGGAACAACGTCTGGGTGTAGCTTCGGAAAATCAAGATCAGGTCAAGATTTTAGCATGACCTTTCATCGCTTTGCTTGCGCGAGGGATCTTGAGTTCCGAGCTTCAACTCAGAAAATGGCCGGCATGGGACATGTATCCAGGCTATATGACACGGACTGGGTAAAAACCAACCGAGTCTGGACAGAGTGTGATGCAAGCGTGCATGGTTGACACTGGCTAGGATGGGATATTTGGAATGATCCCGTGTGCATCCGAGAGGCGTAGGAAGGCCAAACGAACTGCAATTGAGACCACCCCGGGTTAAGGGTTGTAGTGTGCAGTGTATCCGAGGCAGCAGTTGTGAAATGTGTGCCCAAAATTTTTGTTTATTGGAATTCACGCGGGTTTGAAGACATCCGAGTTATTTGAAAAACGGAGTCGCCACGCCATTTTGATTACCTCAAAACTTTGAAAAAAAGGTTTTATGGGTTCGGAGGTTAAGTTACCCCTTGGGAAGAACGTTTGGCGTTCACCCAAAGTGCCTTGCCGGAGCAAGTCTCCCTAGATTTCATTAATCGTGTTTGCTTGCGTGCTTTCTTTGTGTGCATGTGTTTGAAAATGATAAAGGGGGGAATGTCCCAAGTTATCTTCCGGACGTACAAACCATTTGTTGGTTGTCGCTCGGGATTCCTTGGAATTTATGTATTTGGGATTGTGATCCCGTCCTCATCTTATGACTTATGATCATCGCATTTTAAACCTCGGGACCCTCGGGACTTGCGTGATCGAGAGAATGACTCTCTTTTGGGTCAAAGATGAGGTTCTTTAGGAAGGAATGTCCTTAGCCCATCAATCCTACGCTTTAAGACGGTCGAGCTCGTATAGAGGCTTCATACTCATTCTTAAGCGATACTCGGAGATATAGGGTTCAAGGTTATCCTTGTCCTAAAGAAGTCATGAACCTTTAATGGAAGGAACGATGCAAAGATGAGAACTTTTACACCGGTCCGTTCCAAGGTTGGGGGAAAGGGGAAATGCATGATGAAAAATGAATCTTTAATGAAAAGATGACATTTTTAGGTTGCAAATGATGCTTTTTGATTGAAAGAAATGATCTTTATGCAAATGATGCATAAAGATTTGATTTTTATGCAAATGATGCATTGAAAAAGGGGGTTTTGATGCAAAGGATGCATTTTTATTGAAAAAGATTTGATCTTTATATGCAAATGATGCATAAAGATAACATTTTTATTGGAAAGTAGGGATTTTTGGTGCAAAGGATGCACCTTTATGAAAAAGACTACATTTTTATGACAAATGAGGTCTTAATGCATGAAAAAGGGGAAGGGGATGATAAAGATGTGATCTTTAAGCTACCAAGTCCCAAGCAATATAAAGACAATGCAATGAGCAAATTTATAATGCAATTAGGATGCAAAGGTAGGGTGTGCGAGGTTACCAATCGTTTTCTTCGATTCTTTGGACGGAGCTTGGAGGAGGTTGGTCTTGGACCTTCAAGGAGGAGGGAGATGGCTTCTTGAGCTTCTTCTTCACCTTCTTGAACCTTCAAAGGGATTCTTCACGTCTGGGAGTGGACTGAGTATTTTTCTCATATATTGTGTGTGTTGAAATGGGTAGAGGAGGGCTCTATTTATAGGCAGTCTGGATAAGGCTAATGAAGCCGTGCGGCTGCAGGCTCTTTGCAAATGAGGCCGTGCGGCATTATCCACAATGACTCAGCATTCTAGAACCATGCAAGGTGGCATCATTCTAGAAGCTTCCCCCTAATTAAGAAAAACGTGTTTTCTTAATTAGGAAGGCTCCTTACAGCCCTAATTTTAAATTTGAATTTGTTCCAGGACATTCAGGAACACTAGGAAGGTCCGGAATTACGAGAAATTTACCGAAATGTCGGGAAAATTAGCAGGAAGGCATGAGCGATTTGGGTACTTACAGAAGCCCCTCGGCAACGTCACTTGCAAGGCGAGTGGGGTTGTCGATAGAAAAGGATCCGATCTGGCGAATGCCGAGACGGATTGGGTGACCAAGGTGGTCGAATGGCTGAACCTTTTGGAAGGCTACCTACGTATCCCGGAGGAATCAAGCCTTGATCGTAGTTCGGAATTAGGATCCGCTGGGGGAGGAAGAAGAAAGCGGTCTCTTCTTTGAGAAAATGACCTAGGAGGTCGAAGCAAATGATCCCTCTTTGGGATATGCTAGGAGTGACCCGGTGGTCGAATATTTGAACTTTTATGAGGGCGCTTTATCAGCGAGGAGTGACAAAGGAACAGGGTGACCAAAGTGGTCGAATGGCTGGACCTTTTTATAAAAGGCTACCTACGTATCCCGGAGGAATCAAGCCTTGATCGTAGTTCAAGCATCACTAGATAGTTAGGAACGATGTCTAGGATCCTTGAGATTTTGACAATTCGGAGAGGTCTTTGATGAAGCTAGAGCTTATGGCACTATCTCTTTATGACGGAGATAGAGGCAACTTAAGTTTGGAAACTTGAGCGTACGTCACTATTCGCGGATAGTGGTAGCACAAGTTGAAATGATTTGGGCATACGTCACTATTCGCGGATAGTGGTAGCACAATTTGAATTGACTTGGGCATACTTCGCTATTCGCGGATAGAGGTAGCACAATTTGAATTGACTTGGGCATACTTCACTATTCGCGGATAGAGGTAGCACAATTTGAAATGACTTGGGCATACTTCACTATTCGCGGATAGAGGTAGCACAAGTTGAAATGACTTTGGCATACTTCACTATTCGCGGATAGAGGTAGCACAAGTTGAAATGACTTGGGCATACTTCACTATTCGCGGATAGAGGTAGCACAAGTTGGAATGACTTGGGCATACGTCACTATTCGCGGATAGAGGTAGCACAAGTTGGAATGACTTGGGCATACTTCACTATTCGCGGATAGAGGTAGCACAATTTGGAATGACTTGGGCATACTTCACTATTCGGCGGATAGAGGTAGCACAAGTTGGAATGACTTGGGCATACACCACTATTCGCGGATAGAGGTAGCACAAGTTGGAATGACTTGGGCATACTTCACTATTCGCGGATAGAGGTAGCACAAGTTGGAATGACTTGGGCATACTTCACTATTCGCGGATAGAGGTAGCACAATTTGAAATGACTTGGGCATACTTCACTATTCGCGGATAGAGGTAGCACAAGTTGGAATGACTTGGGCATACTTCACTATTCGCGGATAGAGGTAGCACAAGTTGGAATGACTTGGGCATACTTCACTATTCGCGGATAGAGGTAGCACAAGTTGGAATGACTTGGGCATACTTCACTATTCGCGGATAGAGGTAGCACAAGTTGGAATGACTTGGGCATACTTCACTATTCGCGGATAGAGGTAGCACAAGTTGGAATGACTTGGGCATACTTCACTATTCGCGGATAGAGGTAGCACAAGTTGGAATGACTTGGGCATACTTCACTATTCGCGGATAGAGGTAGCACAAGTTGGAATGACTTGGGCATACTTCACTATTCGCGGATAGAGGTAGCACAATTTGAAATGACTTGGGCATACTTCACTATTCGCGGATAGAGGTAGCACAAGTTGGAATGACTTGGGCATACTTCACTATTCGCGGATAGAGGTAGCACAAGTTGGAATGACTTGGGCATACTTCACTATTCGCGGATAGAGGTAGCACAAGTTGGAATGACTTGGGCATACTTCACTATTCGCGGATAGAGGTAGCACAAGTTGGAATGACTTGGGCATACTTCACTATTCGCGGATAGAGGTAGCACAAGTTTAGAGTTCTGACAATTCGGAGGTTGTCACCTAGTGTTATCCCGTTATAACGGAATTAACGGAGGCGGCGGGAATAAAGCTTGATTGCTAAAGAGATAAGGGATATTTTCTGAAAAGATGTTATCTTGGTTAAAAGATAACGGAAATTGCACGCCCAAGTGGAAGGTCCAGGGGCAAAGTTGTAATTTATGCTCAGAGCGAATGAAGCCGCCCGGCATGAGATGGAGAAAAAGAAGCCGTACGGCTAGAAACCTGTTTTTTCCAGATTATTTAAAATCAGGTTTTGAACGGGCATTGGGCATTTGTTGCCGCCCAAGAACGCAGAGAGAGAGAGAAGAGAGAGAGAATTTCGAAATTCTTCAACCCTTTTTTGCTTCTATCAATTGGAATGGATCCGGAGGGCAATCCCATACCGAGGCAAGCAAGGAGAAACATCTCGGCGGCCGCGAGAAGGAGGAGGAAGGAGCTCGTGAGGACGGAGAGGAAGTATGACTTCCTTACGCCTCCATCGGAGCTTTATCCGGGGAGGAGGGAGCACAAATCAACGAACCCGCGATCAGTTGGGGTAAGCAATCTCATTTTGCTCAAATCCGATGATTTTGCTTGAATTTTGAATGATTTAGGGCTTGACCCGAATTTTAGGATTTTTGAATGATTTTTTTTGAATGATTTTGAGATGCATGAACAACCTATGAGGCTAAGAATATGCAATGTGCAATTTGTTTGGTGAAAAATATGAGAATGACTCACTTTTTTCTCGCAAAATGAAGTAAAAAAAATTTTTTAAAATATGAGACGGAGTTCTTGCCTTGTGCTAGAACTAGGTCAAAATTCTGATTTTCAATGAGAAAACATGATTTTGGAAGATGAAAATGATTCATGCATGCCATTTTTTGAAAAATAATGCTTGTGTGCAAAGAATTGTGATTTTGTGCTTTAGGAAAGCAATGACGCGTTTCAAGTGATGAAAGACACGTTTTTGATGCAAAAGATATGCTAGAAAAACTTTTATGAATGCTTTTCTTTTGAAAATATGTGCACTTTTGAATATATGCATGCTTTTGAAATGATATGAAGGGCTGACGCTTCTTTTGATGTGCTTGTCTACAGGAGAACAAGTCTAGAGGACCGTCGGAGGTAGCGGTCAAGCTTTGGCAGAGGATGCCAGACTTTGAGAAGGATGGGGCAAATCCCAAGCAGCTGGTGAGGGCTACCGGCTTGGATGCATTTGTAGAGGCTATCGGTAGGGGTGTCCACATCACCTCTAAGAGCAAGGCTTAGTCCGAGGCCCTATCGAGTTTTGGTGGGGACGGTACACATAGCTTTCCTGAGGTGGGGAGAGGCGACGGTGACTCTGCCGATTTCACCGCTATTACGGGCTTACGGTTCACCGGGAGGCCCGTGACTTGGAGAGACCATATCACGGCGGAGGAGTTCCGAGGCTTTGGTCGGGTTTGAGGCGGTCCAGAAGGGGCAGGGATGGAGACACGGAATGTCGAGGTGGCGATCCAGACTTCCATACAAATTTTCTTGCTAATGATGTGGCCTTGACGGTGGCTAGAGCATTCATGTATGGTTGATGCTATCGGTCACCATCTTCGCCAATTGCAGGGCGATAGCTATGACTTGCCTCCTCGACTCTCTGGAGGATGTTGGCGGGATTGGGGACGGTCTCGTGGGGAGAGGCCGGATTGGCGGAGCTCTACTTCTCCACTGGATCTTGTACAGTAGGAACAAAGTGCTTCCATGGATTGCTTCTCTTTTGCCCTTGAGGTAGTCTCCTTTCTTTTCTCTTTTCTCTTTTACGTCTTGAGACTTTTATAAGAGAGAGAATGACCTTTTGATGTTTTGAACATGCGGGCCTGGTTTTGCGAGGTGATCGGGTTCTTCCCTTGGAACCGGCGAGTGATGTCACCATCTTCCCTGCTATGGTTATTTGGAGGAGACCTTGCGAGAGATAAATTCACGGGGAAGACCCGGATTACCTTCGACTACAAAATGGTGAGGCCGGTCATCAACGAGGATGGGCACGATGGAGTGGACTTCTACCCCTGGGGCGAGGTATCCGAGAGATCTTCTTTGGGAGATGCTATAGAGGTGACGAGGCGAGAGGAGGTGGCTCACGGGGCGACATGTGATGTCATCTACTTGGGGGACCGTTTCTCGAGCGGCATGGTCATGTTCCCCACTAGATGCCATTACTCCTTCGACCCTCCCGGCACGGATCTTTGCGGCCCGAGGGAGCCGAGAGGATAGAGATTGCTAGGTACCGAGCGGGCGTAGGCTGCGGAGGAGTGCCAGCGTGGACACCCCCTACGCTGTGTTTGTGGAGCGGCGCTGAGGACGCCACGAGAAGCTAGTGAAGGCGGCGGTCACTCGGGGATATGGGGAGGATGAGCCCTCTTGACCGCCGATCCCTCCTGCGCATCGTCCTATGTGGTCCATGGAGTGCCAAGGAGGATGAGGATCCCTGTCCCCGATGCTAGGGAGCCGGTACACCTTGCCTTTGACGACCTTGTAAGTGTACTCTTAGGGTCTTATTCCCTTTTTTAGCTTTGATTTTACGCTTTTTGGCTATTTTACGAGATTTTACGAGATTTTCTCTTCTTTTTCTCGAGGTTCCGGCTCGCACTTATGATAGAGTGAGGTCGAGGGCGGAGAATAGGAAATTTGGAAGGACATGTGCTTAGGTCTCTTACGAGGAAGGCGGCTGCGCTTCGAAGGCGGCGGCGGATGCCACAGGAGCTGGGCGCAAGAGGCGGCACGTCGGGGGGCACGGCGTCTACCTCATCGGCCTCGGAGTACTCTTCCCGGTGCTATGCCTCGGGGCGGGGCCCACGGCCCGACTTCTGGAAGCTGCAGTGGCGAGTATGGGCACGATAATGTCCATTTATCGATGTGAGTGACCGGGAGGACGATGAGGGAGGCTAGCATCTACGAGCTGAGCAGCGATGAAGATGAAGAAGAATCGGAGGCCTAGGAGGTCTCTAGAATAGATTTGGAACAAAAACAAACAATTTACAATTTTTATGCACACTTTGTTTATTTTTTGCTTTATTTGGGCGCCGATGGGGCGAAAACATTGTATTCACATTTTAATTGCTTTTCTAATTCATGCTTTTTCAATTTGCATATTATCGAGCCTTGGGCGACTTTTTGCTTGGAATTGGGGCTGAAAATGGGCCAAAATGATTTATAATGGTGTATAAATGCTTGAATGGCTTGGACATGTTTTTGTACAGGTTTTGGTTGAAAATGTGGGGGTGAAAACTCCCTTGGGCAGCAACTTTGGTTGCTGCAGAATTTTTTCTGCAGAGGGCTAATGTAGCCGTGCGGCATGGCCTTGAGGGCAAATGAAGCCGTGCGGCTTACGGTTAAATACAGAGCTGGTTATTTTACGAATAAAAGCAAGGCTTGGCCATTTCATTTCATTTTCACTCTAGACTTGTCCCAATTGTTCCCAGGCATATTTTGGACCTAAAAGCACCATCTTTGAACACTTTGCGATGGAGAAGCCCGTTAGATTGCAAAGGGGAAACGAGACCATTTTCTATCCGGTCTTCAATCTTGGGCGAGATATAACTTTCAAAATCACAAGGGGCTGCTCGATTCTTCCTTCAAGATCAAGTCTTTATGGCATTTGAGGGATCTCCCGCCCGATTGGGATACGGTGAGAGCCGCGGCAAAGTTACGGGATGTCAGGAGACATGTTTCTTGCTTTCTCTTACAACGAAATCGTCCCAACGCACGAAGACTTGAGCCTTGATTGGGGGTCCCGAGATTGAGGCTATATCTATTCCGGCGATCGGAGACGTGCCGGTGACGGTAAAGCTTGCATCTTTCTGCGATTCCTTTGGGAGAGGTGAGAGGATGATGGTAGCCCGGATAGGATTGACCTTTCGATATCCGGGCGAGGTTTGGGTCTCCGGATATAGGCTGCGACCACGGTGGCTATGGATTCTTTCATTCTCTGCATATTCTCTATTTTGTTCATTTCTTGAGTCCAGTGGGGATCTGTCATAGTGGTCTCTTGGACATGGTCGAGCTGCGAGTGCAGGAAGGATATTGTCCCGGTTTTGGGAGAGACATTTCATGGGATTGATAGGATGGCTCGGGAGACCGTTTCATGAGGTCAGGAGTCAGGCTATGTTGACTTTGTGGTTGCGGGAGAGGCTCGGGGCTTTGCACGGGGCTTTGCCGACTCGGTGCCCTTGGGTGATTTCTCGGAGAGGTGCACCTAGGCAACGAGGAACGGGGGTAGGCTGGGAGGCGATGATGGCTAGGCTATCCACTTCGGACATCCGTTGGTGGATACCACATTGGAGGTTGCGGACCGGGAGGATATTTCGGGAGTCTTATCTTTGTGAGGGTTCCGAGGATTACGCTGGTCGTCCTTCTACATACCTGCTTGGTATCCCGGGCGGTTTGGGGCTTTACGGGAGCCATTGAGTGATTGGGAGGACATCCGGACCATGGAGGTGGTGTCATTGGACATGAGAGATCCGGCCCGGCTTCTCTTTCTTCTCGAGGGCTTGGACACATCTTGCTTTCCCACCCGAGGGCTATCTTTAGGAGCGAGGAAGAGTACCATCTTGACCACTTGTCTACTTGGGTAGTACGAGAGGGAGATGGGAGCGACTCGAGGTTATCTTGGAGGATAGACGTCGAGCTTTATTGGGAGGCGACTGCGACTCGAGTAGGACTACGAGGGAGGCGAGGCTAAGGCGAGTTGCCATAACCAATCGGGTGACTTGAGTCGAGAGATATGGAGGCTCGGTACAAGAGATTGTCCGAGGTCGCTCCTTTGGCGAGGCTCGAGAGGGAGGAGGTGCGGACTCGTGCTCGTATAGAGAGCGCTCATTGACACGGGGTTGGTAGAGGCTCCGGTGAGGATACCGGAGGTCGGGATGAGGGATACCGACATTATTGAGAAGAAAAGGAAGAAGACTCGACGAGGCGAGGAAAAGGGAAGAAGGCGAAGAAGACTCGGCGAATGACGGCCCGACAAGTCTTTTCTCAAGATCCTCTTATTGCCATTTTGCAAACACATTAGTTTATTTAGGCATTTTATTGTATTTTAGATCTTTTTAGCGAGGTTAAGCGAGTTAAGAGGTAGGCAGGTGCTTGAACTCATCAAGAAGCTTTTAACTTGTAATGAACAAGAAATATTATTTTAAAAATTAATCAAGACACATTTCATGGAAATTCAAATGTCTTATTTGATTGGGACCCGTTTTATGAAAACTGAAATGCCCTTTACTATTTTTTAGGACGCACTTCATGGAAGCTTGATCGTCCTTTTTTATTGTTTAGACCGAACCATATATGGCTGCCTACGTTCCCCTTTTACAAGAAAGGCTAAGGGGCTCAGGTCTACGTAGTTCATTACGAGTGAACTAAATTTTTATGTGCGGCCATGTCTTTTGCCTAGACCGCCCTTTTGGGGTTTTCGGCCTAATTTGGGCATTACTCTTTTTGCACTTTTTCTTCTCTTTTTTTTTTTTTTTTTTTTTTTTTTATTTATTTTTTTTTATATTTTTTTTTTTATCGAGACATAGTATCTTCGGAGTTTATCACCGATTGGCCGGGTGGACAAAGGGATTGCCATCCAAGTACGCAAGCTTCATTGCTCCTCCTCACGACGGTATTTTACGCACCACATAAGGGCGATCCAGGACGGGTTCCCATTTTCCCGGGGTTGTCTGCAGTAGGGGCTTCACTTTCGGCACTAAGTCACCCTCTTTGATGTCTACGGCCTTGACCTTTTTATCAAACGCTACGGCCATTCGCCTCTGGTAGGCTCGGGTGTGTTCCATGGCTTTTAGCCTTCTCTCGTCAAGCGGGGTTAATTCGTCATGCGGCTGCGCAACCATTCCACTTCATTGACAACATTTTCCAGGAGGACCCTTAATGACGGGATTTCCAACTCCCTTTGGTAACACTTGCTTCCATCCCGTAAGTTAGGGCAAAAGGAGTTTCTCCTGTGGCATTACGACGGACGTTACGCCCAGCCCGAGTGCTAGGTGCGGCTTTTCGGGCCAATCACGACCACGGGTGGCCATCTTAGGATGATCCGCTCGAGTGTCTTATTAGCGGCTTCCACGGCTCCATTGGTTTGAGAGTGCATGCGGGGACGACTTGTGGCGAGTAACTACGAATTACGACGGCAATGATCTATCGCAGTCTCCTTCGAAGTGTGACCCATTATCGAAATGATCTCGTTGGGCACCCCATATACGCACATTATATTTTCTTTGATGAGCTTGGGCCACTTTTACGGAAGTGAGGACCTTGTAGGACTTGGCCTCTACCCACTTGGTGAAGTAGTCGATGGCTACCAACACGAACTTCGTGCCCATTGCTTCTATGAGGATATTTTCCCTATCACGTCGATGCCCCAAGTTGCAAACGGCCAAGGAGTCGTCATGCGGTACGAGGTCATGAGGTGGGGAGATGGTTGAGGTTGGCAAACCGGCGGCATTTGTCGCGAGGTTCGGACGTCTTGAATGCGATCTGTTTCCATGGAGATCCGGTAGTAACCCATTCGAGGATCACTTGCATCGGGGCTCTGGCATTCATGTGAGGACCGCGGGGACCATTGTGGACTTCGGTCATCAACTCTTTGGCTCTTTCTTGAGTGACACATAAGAGGAGTGGTCCTTGATACCGCTTCTTGTATAGGTTGCCTCCTAGAATGACATAATGAGAAGCCAACCTTTTCGGGGCTTGCAAGCTTTTAGCTCGACTCCTTCTTTTGGTCTACCTTCTTCATCTACGAAAGGTGACTCTCCGTCTTTGAGGAATTGGTAAATACGGTGTACCAAGGTTCCTTTATAGGTTCGGGTCCCAGGTTCACTTCACAACGAAAGCTGGGGCTTCTCTTCTACCCACTCTGAAGGGCTTTATGGCTTTTCCCTCGGGGATCTCTACCAATGAGGCTAGAGTAGCTAGGGCATCTGCGAATCTGTTCTTTTCCCTCGGCAAGTAGTGGAAAGTCACTTCTCGGAAGCTGTCATCCGATCCAACTCCTCCATATAGGCATGATACCGTTGCGGATTAGGGTCTACGAGTCTTCCACTTGTTGGAAACTTGGTTGATGATCAAGGCGAGTCTCAGTAAACTTCGAGCTCCTTGACATTTCTTTCTAAGGCGGCCTCGAACCCGGCAATGCGGGCTTCATACTCGGCGGCATTGTTCGTGGCGGGAAAGTTCAACTTGAGGGCTATGGGGGTATGCTCATCTTTTGGATCGACCAATAGCATTCCCACACCATTTCCTCTTTTGTTAGCGGCTCAGTCGAAGAATAAGCTGCCATCTATTTTCGGGCTCATTGCAAAGATCCCTTCATCGGAAATTGGGGTTCGGGCCCTCTGTCTTCATTCTTGGGAAATTCGCCGAGGTGATCGACAATGCTTGACCCTTGATGGCCTTTACGGTCACATAGTTGATGTCGTGATACGCCAAGAAGAAGGACCACTTCGCTAGACGCATTGATAGGGAAGGCTTGTCAAAGATGTACTTGATGGGGTCCATTTTCGAGACCAAGTTCACGGGGTGGGCTTGCATATAATGCTTCAACTTGCCGACTACCCCGGACCCGATCCTGCACGAGTCTTTTCACACGTTGAATAATTGAGCTCACTCCCTTGTAGCTTCCGGCGACAAAGTAAATGGCACTTTCTACCCGAGAATCTTTCTTCTCTTGAGCAAGCATAGCCCCAATGCCGTGTACGTGACGATTAGATAGAGCGAGAAGAGGCTTGTCTATGTGGGGGGCATAGTACCGGGGATGCACTAAGTATGCCTTGATGCGGTCAAAGGCGTCTTGGCATTCTTCGGTCCATTACGTGTCCACATTCTTCTTCATGAGCTTGAAGATGGGCTCGCACATAGTGGTCAGGCGATTGTGAAAGCTTGGCGATGTCTTGCAATTTACCCATGAAGCTCTTGACTTACATGCAGGTTTGAGGCGGCCTCATATCCATGATGGCTTTGATCTTTCGGGGTCAACTTCTATACCTCGCTCCGTGACCATGTACCCGAGCACTTTTCCCCTTGTCACTCCGAAGGTGCATTTGGCGGGGTTTAGTCTCATGGAATCTTTGTCTCGGCCTCTCAAAGAATTTTCGTAGGTCAACAAAGTCTTTGCCCACCTTCTCCTTTGGAGTGGATTATCATGTCGTCTACGTAGACCTCAATCTCCTTGTGGATCATGTCATGAAAAAGTGCGGTCGCGCCCTTTGGTAAGTAGCCCCGGCATTCTTGAGCCCGAATGGCATTGCTGTATAACGGATGGGTTCCCCACGGTGTGGTAAAGGGCTGTCTTTTCTTGGTCTTCCTCGGCCATCTTGATCTGGTTGTAGCACTGAAAACCATCAACGAAGGATTTGACTTCGTAGTTGGCGATGGAGTCCACCGGGATGTCTATGTTTGGCGAGAGGGTAGTCGTCTTTGGGGTGGCCTTGTTCGAGATCTCGGAAATCCACACAACGGCGCACCTTCCCATTGGCCTTGGATTACGGTCACGATGTTGGACAACCATGTCGGGTATTCAATGACTACGATGAATCCTACCCGCAAGTAGCTTCTCAATTTCTTCTTTGACTGTAGAGACCATTCCGGCTTGATTTTCTCGGTTTTACGCTGCGGCTTAGCATCGGTGCTAAAGGGATTACGTGCTCTACTATCGAAGCTGTCTAGCCGGCATATCTTTGTATGACCATGCAAACACGTCGACGTATTCTTTGAGCGGCTCAATCAATCTGTCCCTTTCAACCCCCTGGAAGAAGCTTCCAATACTGTGTCTCTTTAGGTTCCTCAATAGTACCCAAGTTCACACTTATCAAAACCTCCTCGGCGGCTTGGGCCCGGTTTTCCTCTTTTACGAAACACCTTAAAGATTTCTTTAATGTATTGTTCGTTTAGTGTGTTTGCATCTTGTTCTTCATTATTAAGCTGTTGTTAAGTTTTGAGTTAATTTATCATTTGTTAAGTTGGCAATAAGAGGATAATCGAGAAAGATCTGTCATTTCATTCAAGATAAGGGGAAAGATGACATCGATTACATTTTCATAATCCTCGGGCGTGAGGCCTTCGGATGACTACGAGGATTTGGAATTCGAAGATTCCTGACTCAGGCTGAATAGACAACGGGGTGTTTGACACAGCCGGGTTGAGGAGGACGGGGTACCAATCCAAGCTCCGTGATCATTTGCTTTGTTGGCCCGGCTATCGGCCACGAGAATGTCTCCCAATTCTTCAATGGCATTTTTGTCTTAGTCACCAAAGTGCGAGGATCAAAATGACTTTCACCATCGTCTCCAATAACGGCAACTATCTCATCATCGAGCCCGAAGTCGATCAAGTGCAGGATTTGTGCTTCTTCGTCAAACAACTCTTGCAAACCCCACTCGACGTCTTCACGCCGGCGGCTTCTATCTGGCTGACCTTTGGAAGAGCTAACTCAAAGGCGGAGAAGTCCATTGTCCCGGATGCGACCTTTTGACACCGGCGGATTTCCTTTGAAGACGTACTCATTACGAGCAGTAGTGGTAGCCCCAGGGATATCGGCAAATCAAGGAACATTCTTCGAATGGGATTGGTAGCTTTCCCCTAACTTTCTCAAGGTTCTCTAGAAGGATTTTCGCAAGGAGATCTGGTGATTACTTTCATGATATTGTGTTTCTCCTTTTATAAAGTAATGGGTCGAGAGACAGCGTAAGGATGGAGTGGACCCCTTCACCTTTCTTGCCTTTAGCTTTTCCGGCATCCAGAGAGTTTGGTTTGTACCCCAAGCCGTATCTAGTAGTCTGCTCCTTCACATCAATGATGGTGTTACGACCTTGAAGTCTTCTACCCAATCGAGTCCCGGAAGATAGCTCATTTTTCGCATCATCCTCATGGCGGGAGGGATTTTATCGGAAGTAGTGGTGAGGTCGGTGCAACACACTTGTGCCTTGGAAGAAGCTACGGAGAATCCGGTCAATGCTAACCCTTCATCGTCATGCTTGATCTCCAATATCGGGATGTCCCCGAGTCTTGGTTCCTTCTCTTTGTGACCTTTGTCCCCATAAATGGTGGTGATAGTTCCATCACTCGGCGAAATTTGGCCTTGGCTGATGCAAAGTAGAGGCTACCCCGTTTATCTGGTGGATCCAAGGCCGTCCCTGGCAAGGCGATAAATGAAATCGGAATGTCAATAACTTGAAAATCAACATCCATGACCTTTTTCCGAACCACATCTTGAGAGTGGCGATCCCCAAAGCGATCGTGCGGTGGAGTCGTAGGCCTTAATAGTCGACTAGAAGGCTTTAAGTACTTGGCTTTAGATCCAATAAATCCATCATCTTAGGCGGCAAGACATTCATTGCGAGACCCTCCGTCAACTAGTACTCGTGGCAATCGACGCTCTTCTAAGCTGGATGTGATGTAAAGAGGTTCGTTGTGACTAGCCCCATACTTTGGCGGAGTCCAATTCGGTGAAGGTAATGATGTTTCCGTAGTGGATATTTCCAATCATTTGGACGACCTCGTGCAGGGGTGACGTCTATGGGCACCATGGTCTTGGCCAAACTTTCTTCTAGTTTCAACTTATGAGGGTATGAAGAGGTTAACGGGGACCGTAAGGAGATATTGGCTTGGGTACACTTCAACCGAGTTAGGACTGGATCCTCCTTATCGTAGTCGAGGCTTTTACGCTTCTAGCTTATAAGGTCTTTTATCTGTCTTTGGTTCCGAGACGGCATTCCTTTTGTCACCCTAAGGCTGCTCAATACTCATCTGTCCAAGACCGAGTCATCACATAGACATTGGATTTTCCTTGGTCATCATTCCTCTTGGAGGATTACGTCAATTCTTTCAAAGTCGAGGCGGATTCTTGCGGCGTATGGCCAATTCTGGCGATTGATCGATTGACGCGTCGGAAGCATAGGCGGCTTCCCGAATACGGTCCCGGGTTACTGGCCTTTTGACCTTTTCACATTCTCCGTTTAAAGCTTTCACAGTCTCATTCAAACTTTTCAAAGTCGGCATGCAACAAGAATTATCACTTAGGATTTTGGAGCTTGGCAAATGGCTTTCTCATCCGATCCTAGCAACTTCTTTAACGAGTAGGATCACATTCCTCATCAGCGTCAAGCATGTCTTTTCTTTCTCTGGGGTCAACCTTTTGACGGCATTTTGGACATTGGCTAAACACTTTACGAAATGGGAAATTCCATCATCAATAAGGATTTACGCGGGGTCAAACCTCATGGCGGGTTCCTTTTCCTTCTTGTCGAGAGATATTTTCCGGGCTTTTTGGCTTACGGGCTAACCACTCCTCTATTGTCCCTTCCGGCCATTCGACCGTGTCTTCATCGGTGTCACTACGGTAACTCTCGTGGGAACTTTCGTCTTGGCTCTTATGACCAATGAGGGCAAAAGCGGGTCGGGATACTTGACGCCATATGAGGGGTATCTCGGACTCTTCCTCGGGCTTAGGGATTACCGGGAAGACATCATTATCATCGTAGGACATAAAGGGGTGGGGTCGCCTCTAAACTCGAGACTCTTTCCAAGGCATCCATACATTCTTCTTCGGACCAAGTTTCGGGAGTGACTACTAACACTTGTAATAGAGTCTACCCTTCCCGATGAGAGTTTGGCTTCGGCGACACTTACATGTTCTAGATCGGTGGGAGGAGCCCACTTCCCTCTTTTGGCTAAAGCTTCGATCAAGTCTCTCCATTCACCTACCAAGTCCTTGTACGGAGTATTGAACTCTAGGATATAGGACTCATACACCTACCTCATTCTTTTCAGGAGCCTTTGCATAGGCTGAGACACACTTTGAAGTGACTTCATCCCCTGTTCAGTG
This sequence comes from Adenophora triphylla var. japonica, assembly GCA_022495995.1. Lineage (NCBI taxonomy): Eukaryota > Viridiplantae > Streptophyta > Magnoliopsida > Asterales > Campanulaceae > Adenophora > Adenophora triphylla. Next base: position 55,966 of record JAFEMH010004173.1, read on the forward strand.
CTGTGGCTTTGCCTCATCTTGCCCTTCGGGTTTCACTTTTGTTGGCTCCAAGTCCATTCCTTCTCTTGAACTGTCATCATCACTTGTAAATCCACCCATTCCTATTCTCATTCCCGGCCCGACTCTTATTTGTAGCTATACGAGAGGTAGGCAAATTCACGAGCGTTGACAAAGTTGGAAAGGTCAAAGCGCCGGGATTCCAAGGTAGGGAAATTTGGCTCGGGCCGAAAGGAGGAAAAGGGTCCCATGGAGGGATTTAGAGGAAGCGAGGGTGTCGGGACCCTAACGGCTTGGGGTGTTGGAGGAGGCGAGAAAGGGCAGTCTTTGGCAATGGGTTATATGAAGATGGGGAGGGCATTGGTTATAGGCTAGCTCTTTTTCCACTGGTCATCTGGTTACCCAAACCGGCCTTGCTTTCTGTCAAATCGGTCATTCGACTCTACGGGCGATGAGCGAGGATTACGGCGGGCTGTACGAGGATTACGTGCTAACAAGTCGGCGGCCGGTGTTCTCACCCACTTCTTTCTCGGCTGCGGGAAAGGGATAGGAAAGGTTTAGACTCGGGGTAGGTGTTTAGGTGAAGGCTCGGGCAATATGCAAATTAGAATCTTCAAGTTTACTTAAAAACAGTGTCTTTTATTAATATCTATTTGGTTGGAAAAGGGGTTACGCCCTTCTTTTTCACAACTACTCTAGATCCTGGATCGGTGGGTTCCGTCACTACGTCTATAAGCCCCTCGTATTCCACCCGTATTTCGACCTCCCGGGGTGGGCGGCCCGGGCGAGGGTCCTATAGGGCACGCGGATCCCACCGACCGAGAGTAAAGAACGCTCCTATCGGGCCTAGCGGGTCATAGGACCTTTCAACGCACGAGCGATGCGGATTATAGTCAAGGCAATACCGGGAAAGTCTCGTCTCTCTGCCTCGACGGATCTTCGACAGAGTTTCGCTTGAGCGAATGACGGTTTTTGACTTTCGGTAATGTCCGAGAATATAATAGGCATGGGTCGGGCGGCAAAAGCCGGATGACACAGTGTCACATTGAACTTCGTTGCATACGCAGTGCGTGAGTCGAAATCGAAGTCAATGCCGGTCAAGATCTTGCCAATTTTTCCTTGTCGGAATTTTGGCAGAGCTTCGCTTGAGCGAAAGATCTTTTGATTTTTGGCAAAGACTTAGTCTTGACTCTTACGCATTTCGTGCGGGTCAAGGTCAATAGTCAATGTCGGAGTCAAGATCCCACCGATTTTTCCTTGTCGGAATTTCGGCAGAATTTCGCTTGAGCGAAAATCTTGGTTTCCGTTATGAGCTAAGGCTTGACCTTTACGTGGGTATGCAAGCTGGGCTATATGACACGGACTAGACCAAAAACCAACCAAAAGTCACGGATTTTGAAACGTGTGACACGGACCGTGCATTGGTCGACACGGCTGCCATGGGGAGGTTGGGATGATTCCGTGCGCGCCGGGAGCATCGTAAGAGGCTGTCCGTGGCATTGGAACCACCCTCGGGTTTGAGGACGTGCGTGCAAAAGTGTACGGGATATATCGGAGTGCGCGTAGTGTGCGGTCTCCTAAAATTGTTCCTTTTGAGTTAAAACGAGAGATTTTCATAAATGTGTTTTAAAGGAATGATTTTCGGGACGGGGAGAATGCAACACATAAGCACGTAAATTTTAAGGAAGCCCCGATCGGTCGTGGAGCTGAATAGCCCCAAGCTGCTAGGACTGCCAGATTAACCATGATTTTTCCTGGTGGAATTGCCACTGAGGTCGTATGGTCAGAATCCTATGAGGATTAGCCGTACGACTGCATGGATCAATTTTCCAGGTTCCACTCCTTTTGCTATTTTTCGGGTTGTTTCCCGTTTCGAAATATGCACAGATTCCAAGATGCAAATGATGCAATGCATGGTAAAAGAAAGCAAACACGATTAATGAAATCGGCGATGGGAGTCTAACCCGCTCAAAGGGAAAAGCTTTCTTATTTTTTTTTCAAAATTTTTTTTCGAAAAGGGGATACTGGTACGTGGGATTGTTAAACCACCTTGTTATCCCAAGCCCCGGGTTAGGGAGCGATACAGGAAGGGTAAGTGGGGTCCACCTATATACCAAGTATCGACTTTTGTTTGGAAAATAAAGCTTTTCTCCTTTGGGATTATCCCCAGCGGAGTCGCCAAACTGTGAAATGTGTGCCCAAAATTTTTGTTTATTGGAATTCACGCGGGTTTGAAGACATCCGAGTTATTTGAAAAACGGAGTCGCCACGCCATTTTGATTACCTCAAAACTTTGAAAAAAAGGTTTTATGGGTTCGGAGGTTAAGTTACCCCTTGGGAAGAACGTTTGGCGTTCACCCAAAGTGCCTTGCCGGAGCAAGTCTCCCTAGATTTCATTAATCGTGTTTGCTTGCGTGCTTTCTTTGTGTGCATGTGTTTGAAAATGATAAAGGGGGGAATGTCCCAAGTTATCTTCCGGACGTACAAACCATTTGTTGGTTGTCGCTCGGGATTCCTTGGAATTTATGTATTTGGGATTGTGATCCCGTCCTCATCTTATGACTTATGATCATCGCATTTTAAACCTCGGGACCCTCGGGACTTGCGTGATCGAGAGAATGACTCTCTTTTGGGTCAAAGATGAGGTTCTTTAGGAAGGAATGTCCTTAGCCCATCAATCCTACGCTTTAAGACGGTCGAGCTCGTATAGAGGCTTCATACTCATTCTTAAGCGATACGGAGATATAGGGTTCAAGGTTATCCTTGTCCTAAAGAAGTCATGAACCTTTAATGGAAGGAACGATGCAAAGATGAGAACTTTTACACCGGTCCGTTCCAAGGTTGGGGGAAAGGGAAATGCATGATGAAAAATGAATCTTTAATGAAAAGATGACATTTTTAGGTTGCAAATGATGCTTTTGATTGAAAGAAATGATCTTTATGCAAAATGATGCATAAAGATTTGATTTTTATGCAAATGATGCATTGAAAAGGGGGTTTTGATGCAAAGGATGCATTTTTATTGAAAAAGATTTGATCTTTATATGCAAATGATGCATAAAGATAACATTTTTATTGGAAAGTAGGGATTTTGGTGAAAAGGATGCACCTTTATGAAAAAGACTACATTTTTATGACAAATGAGGTCTTAATGCATGAAAAAGGGAAGGGGATGATAAAGATGTGATCTTTAAGCTACCAAGTCCCAAGCAATATAAAGACAATGCAATGAGCAAATTTATAATGCAATTAGGATGCAAAGGTAGGGTGTGCGAGGTTACCAATCGTTTTCTTCGATTCTTTGGACGGAGCTTGGAGGAGGTTGGTCTTGGACCTTCAAGGAGGAGGGAGATGGCTTCTTGAGCTTCTTCTTCACCTTCTTGAACCTTCAAAGGGATTCTTCACGTCTGGGAGTGGACTGAGTATTTTTCTCATATATTGTGTGTGTTGAAATGGGTAGAGGAGGGCTCTATTTATAGGCAGTCTGGATAAGGCTAATGAAGCCGTGCGGCTGCAGGCTCTTTGCAAATGAGGCCGTGCGGCATTATCCACAATGACTCAGCATTCTAGAACCATGCAAGGTGGCATCATTCTAGAAGCTTCCCCCTAATTAAGAAAAACGTGTTTTCTTAATTAGGAAGGCTCCTTACAGCCCTAATTTTAAATTTGGACTGTTCCAGGACATTTCCGGAACACTAGGAAGGTCCGGGGAATTACCGGGAAATTTACCGAAATGTCGGGAAAATTAACCGGAAGGCATGAGCCAGATTTGGGTACTTACAGCAGTGCGCGTAGCGTGCGGTGTACCGAGGTAGCAGTGCGAGTAGTGTGAGGTCTCTAAAATTCTTTTTCTGAGTAAAACAGAAGTTTTTGAAGAATTTTAAATGTATGTACACAGATGTATATTGATGCATTTTTTTGTATTTTTATTTTTTTTTGTAAATAAAAAAGTAAAGCACATACATACACACACAACAGTTAAAGAAAGGGGTAAAATGAAATTTTACCCTCATCATCATTTTAAAAATCTTTTGTTTTGTTTAAAAGTTTTTAAAACAAAATATCCCCAGCAGAGTCGCCAACTAAAATTGCCCGGATTCGAGAGGCAGCGCAATTGCGCCCCGGCATCTGGCATTTCGCTTTGCTTTTTTGTTTTCGCGTTGGTCGAGTGGAGGTGTCTCGCTGTGTTTTGCTTGTAGAGTCGCCACGCCGTTTTGATTAAGCCCAAAACATTGAGAAAAGGCATCAGTTTAAAAAAAGAATAAACTGTTTTTGTGTGATGTGATTTTTTTGTTCGGAGGTCAGGTTACTCCTCGGGAATATAATATTAGAATATTAGAGCTCACCCGAGTCGCCTCATTAAAAAATGAGTCTTTCGGTACCCCTTCTTTCTTTAAATGTTATGTGTGTGTGTGTGTGTGCTTTTAAAAATGCATGCGGTATCGGATGTCTACATTGTACACTATGTATTGAAATGTATTGAAATAGTAATGGAAGGAAGTCTTACCAATGTTGGTTCCTGTCTGTCTTCCGCTGGGGAATAGTGTTTGAGGATGGAATAGTGTTCTGGGACGGACCCGGATTGCTTCGGGATGTGCCGGTTGTCTGCGGACAGAGCTTCGGCATGCCTCGATATTGTCAGGTGTGAACTCGGGCAGAGTTTAGACGTGCGTTGGGATCGCAGGGATTGTTGGTTGGATTCGGGAAGAGTTCCGGCGTGCGTCGGGATCGTCGATTGCATTCGGGCAGAGTTCTGGCGTGCGTCCGAGTTGCCGGTTTGGCTCGGAAAGGGCCGGGACGCCTCGGGAAAGACCAGGCAAGGCTTCGGAGTACCACGAGAGGCCTCAGAATACCTCAAGAGTGCCTCGGGGCAGCGCGAGAGCGTCTCGGGAGCGCTCGGAAGGGCTTCGGAGCACCACAAGGGAGCTCGAAAGGAACCGAAATGGATCGGGAGTGCCTCGAAAGGACTTAGAGGGGGAGCCAGAAGGCTTAGGGAGAGAGGATAAGAGGATGGTGTGTGAAATGAGGGAGGGGGAGCCCTCTATTTATAGTGTTCAGATTTGAGCAAGAAGGTACGTACGGACCTTTGTGCAAAACTAAAATTTTAGTTTTCCCGGATTTGAGGGAATAATGTGGACTTTAAGAGGATTCAGTAATTATGATATCTGGTAGCAACGAGGTCCGTACGGACCTTTTAGCATGCAAAGAGGTCCGTACGGACCTTCTATGCTTTTCCCATTTTTGCATAATTCCCAAAAAGTCCTTTTGTGTTTGTTTGTCCCAGAAAGCCCCCCCTTGGTTTGGTTGGTGGTTTTTTGGGCCTTTGAGGGTTTTTTGAGGGTTCTGGGTGTTCGAGACTGCGTTTGAGTGAGTCTGCGGTGTTTCCCGGGAGCTCGGAAGAGGGTGATCCAGATTGGGGTACTTACAGCAACGTCAAAATTCAAAATTTTGACACATTTACCCTTGAAAGTGATACCCTAGCAAGGAAACATGAAAAAATTGGTACCGCAAGTCACGAAACGAGCCGAACGTGGTGTACACATGATCACCCGATACGACATCAAGTCGCCTGACATGATTGATCCAGAGATCAAGTCATCCCGCATAATTCAAAACCCAAATAGGTAAATTATCTATTGGTTGGTCGAAGACAGTAAATCACTCCATCAAAAAGCCCAATTCAGCGCCCCGACAAGTGAATCGTCATCCCCATCAAAAAGCCTGATTCAGAGCCCCGACAGGTGAATCGTCAAATCAAAAAACCCGGTTGCATGCCATATGGACCGTCATCTCAACAAAAAGCCCGATTCAGTGCCCAGACAGGTGAATCATCAAATCAAAAAGCCCAATTCAGAGCCTAGACAGATGAATCATCATCCCAAAAGCCCGATTCAGCGCCCCGACAGGTGAATCGTCATCCCCAGCAAAAGCCCGATTTGGAGCCCTGACAGGCGAATCGTCACAAAACCAATAGAATGCAAAGGACCGGACAGGTAAGCCTTTATTTTCTAACATCTTTCCCCACAGGTTCGGAGCCAAGACAGGTGAATCTTCAGACAGACAGGTATATTCAGAATTGGGTCTTGATTTGATTCCTCAGTATGAATTTGCATTTACAAAAACAAAATCTCCTCAATTTTCAAAATGATTTTCAAAATACCTAAAGCAGCCTTTTCGTGTTTTGGAGTCAAACTACGTTTTGGTCTGATTCTCCGATAGAGATACGTAGGAAGCCGTGCGGCTCGACCATCCCAATGTCCAGAATGATGTCTTTTCTATCATCGACATGACTTCTTCCATAAGACTTGTCGTCAAGGGGCTCTGTAGATACCCCATTCTGAACCAATCGGAGCAGAGTTATACCACTCTAAGTCTCGCCTTTGAGTCAGGAGTAGAAATCTACCATTTCGTCATGTTTCGTTATGTTTTGACTAACGACCGTTAGTTTGGACTAAACTGCATACGAGATAATGAGGGAATGACAGAATTGTCCATTGAGCAGCCTTGTCCCGCGCGAGACATGGCCTGTCTCGCGCAAGACTAAGCCTTCTGCAGATGTGCAGAATTGGTTCCCTTGGTGATTTCAAACTCTCTTCTTGATAAATCCTATCAAATACAGTTCTCCAATGATATTTGAGTTCTGGAAGCTTCCTTGAGTGGTATCCCAATCCACCTTTACCTCTTAAAACCCCTATAAATACTCGATGACTTTCAGTATTTCATAGGTTGACAATTCCGGAGGTCTAAGACTCCCGATCAAAAACACAACACACACTTTATTGGTTTCTCTCCCTGAAAGATTCCTTCTAAATCACCCTAAATCACCTAAAGTTCATTTATCAACCTTGTTGATCAATGAACATCAAGATTCAAGTCTAGGATCGAGGCGAAACTCTGTTCGAATCTCTTCTCAAACCAAAGGTAATCTTCCTTCATTCTTTTATTATTCTAATTGATTATTAGAGTGGTATAGCATATTGAATCTAGGATCGGCCTATAGACTCTCCAAATTATGGAGACGGTCTCGAAACAATCGATCTTATATTCCGTTTAACCTAGTTAAATGGATGTCTTTATCTGTTTATTAAAAATGCTTTTATTTGAAAACCCCCTTTTGCAAGACCGATCTCCGGATTGGGTGGATGCGATGCTCCTTGACCTTCCAAATCCATCACTTAAGCCTCAAACCCAAAATCTTTTTAAAATGGTTTTTCTATATTTCCATCAATAATATAAGTGGAGACTCAAAAACAAAATAAAAAGACGGAAAGCTTAGAATTTCGTGAAGCGCTACAATATTATACCATTGATTCTCAACTGAAAAAAGGTAATAGGTATACAAAGGACCTTCCATGGAAAAAATCTGATGAAACTGTTGGTTCAGCTTCTGTTCTTCCTGGTAATATCTCACGTGATATCCCAAGTGCTTTCACAGGTGTTGCCCCAAATACTTTTGCAGGAACTGATGCTGCAAGTATTCTTTCGAATATGATCAATCTTCTGGGCAACACTTCACCTTCAATCCCAAAGACTACAGTTCTGAATTTCTTGCACAAGTAGTCAAGTGCAATTGGAGAACTAGTTGATGGGTGGGTCAAGCTAAAGCAGGCAACTGATAAGTTTATTGATGAAATTTCTTCCTAAACATGGGGAGGATGTGCTGCTGCTACAGCTGCTGGAGCTGGTACTACTTCAGGTGCTACCACCAGTGCTGGCCCAAGTGATGGTGGAGGTGATAGGGATGGAGATCAGGAGGAAGAAGAAGAAGAAGAAGCTTGAAAACCTAAAGGTTGCTGAACCTGAAGTTTGATATTGCCACTAATTTGTTGGTGGATTTGGTTTGTGGTGTCCTAAACAATTTCTTTTATTTGGTGATGTGGTTCTTAAACAATTTACTTTTATTTTGTTTATGTTGGTTGCAAAAAAATTTAGATAGTTTGTTTAAAACATTAATCGTTAGGTAGTTTTGCTTGCTTGGATGATATTTTGGTACAATGGTTTATTTCCATAACGTTGTTTATTTCAAAAACTTTTTAAGTTTGAAATAAATTAATTTCTTTTTATAAATCATTTTTTAGATTGGCTCCTTGATTAAGGGAGAGTTAATTTTAGTGGAGATGTTATAGTTTGTTTCTATGCACTTTGCTCTGTTTTTGGAACTGATAAATTACAGGTTTGCAGCACATTAGGTTTGAGAAGAAATATCCAACTAAGGGGGAGATTGTTAGTGTAAAACGCAGATGATATCCTGAATGATTTCCCAGATTCCAGATGATATCTCAGATGATTTCCTGTGCTGGAATTTATATAGTTGTACATTTCTTGATTATTTATTTATGTACTAATGTGCTAATATGATATGTATAGTATATGATGTATGTCCATATTTCAGGTTGCAATATGATGGAAGAATGAGCTAGAAATGTGGAGGAATTTGGAAAAGAGAAAGTTATGCATAAATGAAGTTTTATGCATAAACTTTCCTTTGTGTCAACATTATTAAAAATGTGGGAAGACTATTTCAAAGGAGTTGTTGCTGATTCAAGGAGAGTACAAGATGGAGGATGCTTGAGAGTACAAGGCAATGAAGCATGGACTTGGAGAGCAAGTATACGATTGCTACAAATGTGGGATATTGGCGCATGATTTGACGAACAAGCCAACCAATTCCCCACTCTCTCCCTCAATAACAAGACAAGCCAAGGTTGTTTATTTGAGTAGCCTTCAAGACACTTGAAGGCTATTAATATGCTTGGAAGGAGACACTTGAAGATTTGTCAATTACACACTTCACACCTTCAAGCATATAGAGATAGAGTTCTTTGTGGTCCATTTTATCCATCCTCCCTTATAATTCCGCACTTGATTACCTTGGTATCAAGTTGTGTGTTGGCTAGGATTAGAATTCTTTCTTTATCTCTTGTTCCATAGAACTTACATTGTATTAGTTATAGGGAACACAATTCGGATTTTGTAATTCTTTTTATAAAGTGATTATAAAGTCTTACCTAAGAGGCATCCTCAAGTTATATAATTTATATAACTTGAGAAAAACAATTTTGGTGTTATTATTCTGCTGCAATCTCTTTTAAAAAATTGTTTTTATTTTCAAAGTGTGTGTGTGTGTGTGCTAACTCAAGTGCTATCGTTGGTACTGTTATCATCTTGGATATCATTTGTGTTTCTGGCCGTGACAATTTCAAGCTTGAATCTTCCCCTTCCTTGATTTCTTAATTGCTTTGCCAATTGTTGTATCAGCAGTTTCTGGGTTCATGGCTGTATAAGGCTCCTTGGTAGGAAGAGTATCCATATCCCATATCTCCTTGTAGGTCTCATCACCATTTTTGTACCTGAATGCATGACATACACTCAGGCCAAGGGACTCTTCACCATTGAACCAGTCCTCCATAAGCTCAGGATTTAGTTGCCTATGTTCCTCCAGATGCTCATAATTTTCAAAAATAGCAGTGAGGAGCCTACAGAAAGGTCTCCACCTTTGGTCAACACCTCTCTCCTTTGACTTGTAGGAGTCAATATGGAAGATAATTCTCTCATCAGAATTTTAGGCTAATGTAGAGGGATCTCTGAGTATATGGCTGAGTAGTACATCCACTGCTGGCTTGTGAAGTTGTTGTGGTTCCCATTCTTACCACAAATTGACTTCCCAGTAAGGAAGCATAAATGGGACATCAGCTCCCCAAAGTCGTTCCAAGGAACTGCCTTGTACTTGCCAGTCAGAGTTGGGAGCCCAGCAGTGGTAGACGCGGTTGCATCTTGGACTTCTTGTGATACCCTCTCCTCACCCTTGGGCACCCGAAATTCGTAGGTGTCCCTGATGTCCATATAGTCAATGGTTACATCCATCCCTTGAACATTTGCAGTCAGGCAGGGGATAGTCTTTTTATTTCCCATTCTCATAAACCAGAAACTGCATTTGAGTAAAACTGATCCACATATGATTGAATAGTGTAGTGCTGCTTCTTATTAAACAAAGGTAGAACTCCAAAATCCTTCATCTTCCTTATCATCTCCCTTCCCAAGGCATCTTGCTTCAGTTCATCTTCTCTTATCTCCCAGCCTGGTAGAAAGAAATGGGGGTCCTACAAAAAGAAATTTATTAAGTTTGATCCATTTCATGAAGTCATAGTTCACATGTGGTTTAAGAACAAATGTGGTTTAGCAATAGTGTGGTTGAGAAAGTGAGATTTCTCAACTCGTAAGTGAACTATGAATTTTACACAGGCAATAAAACAAGAGTAGGAAATAGCATGCGGTTTTAGATGAAATGTGGTCTATTTAAACATGAAGATAAATAGCATAACATTCAATAGAGTAAGTGAGACATTATGCGGTTTCAAATGATAGTAATATATGGTTTTTACATGCGATTTTACTCTAAAGTGAACATGCAGCTTTGAACAATAAACTGAGGTTTTTGAGAGATGGGGTTCTAAGGTATATTCAATGTAAATTTTCAAAAAAAAAATCTAAGTATGGAAAAACGTAATTTTGAAATTATTCAATCCAACATATAATATATTTTTAGAAAATCATATGAACATTTCATGAACATATGAATAACACTAAGTACACCAATAACAGAGATATGAAAATTTTTCACCAAAATCAACAAATAGCATATCACAATGATCCTAAAAGGTTGTATAACAATAATATAGCAACAAAAACACAAATTTTGTCCATAACCATTAAGAAATCTTGAAGAACACAAAGTGGGTTTCGAAAACCCCAAAACTGTAAATTCAAAAATTAGCAACCTATTTATGTTTAGATAATCAAATAAATTACATAAACAGAATCCTTACAGTAATTCGAGCAAAACCTAACAGAAATCAAACAAAATGAATTAGAAATGAAGATTTAATCAGCCAAAATATAATTTAGGCATACGAAGGGTTTTTACAGTTTAACAATGGTAATTTGCAGAAATTTAAAGATTTAGAGTTGGAAACATACCATGTCATTGAATGCCTTCTTAGGTGCTCTACGAACTCTAGGAATTGCAGTTTCACTTGTTCATTTAGGTGCCATGAAAATTTTCAGTTTAAAAAGAGAGAGAATGTAGAGAGAGAGAAAGAAAATGGAGATAAGAAAGTACGGTTTTGACAGTTTGCAGAAAGAGAAAATGGAAGTGGTAGCATGAGATAGGTATATATAGGTGGTTCTAGGGTGGAGTGAAAATAAGAGGTGATGATAGTTCCACTATCCTACTAAGTAAACCACCACAACAGTTCCACCCTTTCACCTTTTTCACGTAGCCCAATGACCGCTGATGTGAAGGGTTTAAGAAAATATTCCTTTTCAATTAAATGCATTTAAAACCATTCCACATATTTCAAATTTTAGTTATAGTTAGTATAACGAACGATTGACCTGAGCCAAATATTCTTCCAGGGCCCTGGCTGGGTCTCCAAAAAGATGATCTTCATCGCGACCCCTCCTAGTTCTTCTGAAGAGAATGCAGCTTATTATCAAAAGATGAGAAAAAAAGGGCAAAGACAAAAAATTGTGGTATTTTCTAATAAGAAGATAATGGGGTTGCTCTAGGTTTACATACAACTACATTGATCTTAGTAAAAGGCGCTTTAGACGTGCTCTTAAATCAACCATTTTGAATTGGCCCGAAATTCAAAATGGTTCGAATTGTATGATCGTCAATTACCAACATTGATAAACGACCCAAAGCAATTTGATTATAATTCAGTTGGTGACGATCATACGTAGAAAGTTCATATTCTTCGGTCGTCGATAAACAATTTGTTGGACAATACTCAACGCAATTACCACAAAATATACAGATTCTGAAATCAATAATGTATTTAAGTAAGCGTTTCTTTCTAATATCAGTTTCCAATTTCCAATCAACAACAGATTGATCTATAGGACAGACACGAACACATACCTCACAAGAAATGCATTTATTAAATTCAAAGTGTATTCGCTCGCGGAAACGCTCTGATGTGATCAAATTTTTGTAGGGGTATTGAATAGTTACAGGTAAACGATTCGCGTGTGATAAGGTACCTTACATATTCGATATTGGAATTAGATATCAACAATAGTCTTTTTCTTTCTTTCTCTCACCCTTCCATTTATCCACACCCTTAATTTCATTTTCTCTATTTCTATTCTCAATTTGGAATCATATTTTTTTATGCAAAAAGATTTCTTGTTTTTGCCCTTTTTTCTCATCCTTCGATAATAAGCTGCATTCTCTTCAAAATAACTAGGAGGGGTCGCGATGAAGATCATCTTTTTGGAGACCCAGCCAGGGCCCTGGAAGAACTTCTCCAAATTATACTCGTATCCATTCATTGGATCAGCAAAAGGACAATTTGGTAAGTTTTAGTATGAATAAGAATACCGATCGTGAATCATTCAAATCGGGATTCCTTGCTCTATTCATTTGTACATGTATGAGATATATCATATATCTTCTGATAAGAGAAAAAGCTTTCCGCTGAAATATTTGAAATCTTTCAATTATTTCAATCGCCATAGACCTAAAAAGAAAGAACAAAAGTTAGATTCATTAAAAAAAATAAGTTGGAAAAAACCAATAGATATGATCTTTTAGCATATAAATTTTTTATTCCATTTGAACTCATTTCAATAATTCTTTTAGTTGCGTTAATAGGCGCAATTGCTCTAGCTCGTCAATAATCACTTTTTAGAAGGGAGAATCAAAATCAAACTATATTCTGGACTATCACATTCATTTCCTTTCTATTCTATTTGAAAAATACATAGCTTGGTTAAGAGATAATTGAGCATGCCATGACGTGGTTAGGATCTCATATAGGCCTTTATGGCCCTGGCCTGTAAATGGACCTTTATGAGCTTCTAAAATATTTTTAATCATATGAATTGAGTTATCGACATGAAATCGTAAGAACTCAATGGGCCTGAGAATCCCGTTGAGTTCTTACGAATTTGAATCTTTTGTTCGTCTAAATGACCAAATCATTTTCGGCTCTTTCCAAAGGCTTCATTCTATTTTTTCTGATGATGGTTTTGAAAATGAATTTCATGGGGTGATAACCCAAACCCTTTTTGGCAAGACCCGCATAGAAATAGGCCATTGACGTGAGTAAAGCCAAAGCAACAGTAGTATTGATATCATTCGTGGGTGCAGCTAACTCCCCGTGAGGTAATTGTATGATTTTCCAAGGTAAAAGAGCACCGGACCAATGAAATTCATAAGACCAACTCCATTGGTAATTCCATTAACTACTTTTCTATCAAAAAAATAGGTTAATTCAGACACTCTTCTTATACCCCCTAGAAAGTATGTTGCATAAAAATTGTCTATATAACCACGATTATTTGACCAATCATATTAGTAAGCGATGAAATACTTCGGGGAGTAGAAACTAAGCAGAGATCCGGAGATTCCCGAATAGGTTAACCTTTCAAAATGTTGCTGAATCCATGGGCAGGTATAAGGGATTCAATTGTTTGGGCATTAAGGAGCACAAAAAGAGAAAAATTAAGGTGTGTCGAGTGAAAAAACAATTTGAGAAGTGCTCACTAATAATAGGGGAAACAATGGTGCAGAGTCAAAAAGGGATTTTGACCCAAGACTTTTGATGATCCAATTCAATAAATCCACGTCTCAAAAATTCCTCTCTAATTTCTAATCAGGAAAGAGTGAGCTCGGTCTTAGCTGCTTTCCTAGCCCTGTGACCCTATCTATAAAACTGACACCCTATCTATAAAACTGACACAAGTTGAGGAATTTGCCTATTATCCCACCGAAGGAAGATTCATTCCCTTCTGAGATTACTAATACATGTAGAAAGAAAAGCTACTCGGGTTAAGACAAGCAATAGCTATATAAGAGATTCACAGAGAGATTCTGAAAGTATCGAGTCTGGAGGGTGAGAAGAGGGCTGCTCCCCATTGCGAAAACTTTTCCTTCGCCAAATTTCATTTTGTGTATCCTACTCTGTATCATTAACTCTTTCTTTTATTTGATTATGACCCCCGGAGGGAAAATGGAAACGAACCTCCATTTTTGAGAATTGGCTGACAAATAGATCAAATAATATTCCGTATATAATATAAAAGCAAACCATTTTCTATAATGATAGACTCCTCTTTTTAGTTTGCAAAAAATGGAAACTTCCCTATTTTTTTATGGAAAGGGGCTTTTTTTAGTATTAATAGGAATTTTCTTCTTATTCTTTTATCTTTCTTTCTTTTATAAAAGATGACGTCGTTTATTTATTTATTCCATACATTAGTGAATCTCTTTTTTTAGAAGTAATTTGGTATAAGGAATTGAATTCAGTGGGATATTTCATTCCCATTTTTTGACCAAGAACGCTTGCGAAAACTTTTGCATCGCCGAATATCATTTGGTGTATCCTACTATGTATCATTAACTCTTTCTTTTATTTGATTATGACCCCCGGAGGGAAAATGGAAACGAACCTCCATTTTTGAGAATTGGTTGACGAGTAGATCAAATAATAACATCCGAAGCCAAAAGGCTTCGGGTTCCTATCTTGACGAAGTAATAAAACATTCTAATAATTTGAATCGACGTGCCTCTAAAATTGGGTCATGTCCGATGCAAAATAAAAAAAAATTAGCGAAGTATACTAATTCTAAAAACATTACAATAAGATAAGAAAGGAAAGAAAAACGACAAGGTTTGACCTTTCGTTGTAGTCTATTTTTTATGTGGTTGGTGGGGAGGCTTATCTTCCCCATCACCCTACTTTCATATAATGAAAATATTCATTAATAATTGTAAGTACACCAATCCAATTCGCAACCTTTCCAGATGCATTTTAATATGATAAAATTGCATTTAGAGGCGTTTTGGTAAATTCCCGGTCCATTCCGAGACTTCCGGAAACATTTCATAAGTTTCTCGCGAAGGAAGTACTTTTTTGTACTTTGCTCATGCCAAGGGACCTAAAAGGAATAAATCTGTTTTGGACTTTTCAGGTATTATCCAAGAAGGTTCCAGAATCAGATTTGGCGCCAAAAACGGTTGGTGGCACCTCCTGTCACGCGACAACTCGAAGCCTTGGAAAGTGGTTACAGAGTGTCGTGCGACATAAGGTGACCATGATCAGCAGCTATAAATAAGACCCTACCCCTCTCAGTTTGAGATCCCAATTTCGACCCCCTAACGTCTGAATGTGCGCTAGCCCGAAAAATGAAATGAGAGTCGCCACGCCATTTTAAGAGGAAACATTGAAAACCTTTTTAAGAGAGAAAATGGGTTCGGGGGTCAGGTTATGTGTTGGGAAGAACCGAGAGTTCACCCAACACGCCTCGTCCGTAGACGAGTCTTTCTAATATAGACATCCAAATAATTCAAAAAATGTGCAAACAATGATAATGAAACAAAGTGTGATAAACATGCATTTTATTGAATAAAAGAGATCATTACAACTTGTAGACCAATTTTTTGGGAGGCCACACCCTTTACATCAACTAGAGACAGATTACAAGAACAAAAGGTCCTCTACAAAGGGTCACATATGTCGCGTGACATATGACTCCTTTGTCCCGATATGTCGCGTGACATATGTTCACCTTGCAGAGGCTCACAAATCAAACAGATCACCAAATCTCTAGATAAAATGAACAGAAGCCAGATCTAGGAACTAAACAACATGAATACAAAACTACATTCTGGAATAATTGAACAAAACAAGCTACAACTGAAATATGGTCCCTGCAGATGGTCACAACATGTCGCGTGACACAGGACTCCTCATGTCCACATGTGTCACGTGACATATGTTTACCATCTGCAGGTACCTCACAAACTGAGATGCAGATCCAACAATAACACAACAATTATATCATAAACAGTAATGACAATACGAATTAAACACGAATCAATCAAAGGAGTGTGGATATGGGAGATCCACACTCCCTTGATGCCCAAATTGTAAATCCAAATAGATCACATCAATATCAAGCAATTGGACTCAAGTATAAGATATTAAACAGAGAGATTGCAGTTGCCACTTGATAATCTGAGGTAGAAGGGGCCTGATTATCAAGTGGAGAAGGAGTGAGAGTAATTAGAACAAAATGGATGAGAGAGAGAAGGGGGAGAGCGTTACCCTTGTAGTCCTCAACTCTTATACCAAGTAAGGTGTAGGAGCCTTCAATTCAACTTTGAGATGGAGATCTGAGCACTGGTTGAGAGCTGAATCAAGGGGCTTCAAGTGTATAGGGGAGTAGAGATAGAATTGGGTTGAAGAGAGGTGAGAGGTGAGGGAATTGGAGGGGAATTGGGAGGTTTTGGTATGAGAGAGAGAGAGAGAGAGAGTTTCTGGCATAATTTAGGCAGAGTGGCTTTAGGGAGGTCGAAAAGGGATCCAAAACTGAGAGGGGTAGGGTCTTATATATAGCTGCTGTCTATGGTCACTTTGTGTCGCACGACGTAACGTTACCACTTTCCATGCTTCAAGTTGTCGCGTGACACAAGATGACAATAACCGTTTTTGGCGCCAAAACTGATTCTGGAAGCTTCCTAGGTAATACCCAAAAAGTCCAAAACAGTTTTATTCCCTCTAGGTCCTTTAACTCGAGCAAAGAACAAAAAAGTACTTCCTTTGCGAGAAACATATGAAATGTTTCCGGAAGTCTCAGGATGGACCGGGAATTTACCAAAATGCCCCTAAATGCAATTTTATTATTTTAAATGCATCTGGAAAGGTCGCGAATTTGGATTGGCGTACTTACAGAGCCCCTCGGCAATGTCACTTATGGAAGAAGTGAGGTTGTCGATAAAATAAGACCCAATCCCAATGAGCGGATGGGAAATGAAGCGGAGGGCTAGGAAAGTAAGCTGGGGGAAAGGATGGCTGGACCTTTTGAGAAAGGATTCCTATGTATCCCGAGGAGGGAATCAAGCCAAATCGTAGTTCGGACTAATCGGGGAATGTCTGCTGGTGGAAGGCTGTTTTGAGGCGCCTGAACCTGGTGGAGAGACTGTTTTGAGGCATCTGAACCTGGTGGAGGGACTGTTTTGAGGCATCTGAACCTGATGGAGAGACTATTTTGAGGCGTCTGAACCTGATGGAGAGACTGTTTTGAGGCGTCTGAACCTGGCGGCGAGACTATTTTGAGGCGTCGAACACGGCGTAGAACCGCTTTGAGGCGTCCCGAACCCGCAGAGACTGTTTTGAGGCGTCCCGAACCTGGCGGCGAGATCGTTTTGAGGCGTCCCGAACTCGGTGGCGAGACTGTTTTGAGGCGTCTGAACCTGGCGGAGAGACTGTTTTGAGGCGTCTGAACCTGGTGGCGAGACTGTTTTGAGGCGTCTGAACCTGGCGGCGAGACTGTTTTGAGGCGTCTGAACCTGGCGGCGAGACTGTTTTGAGGCGTCTGAACCTGATGGAGAGTGTAGCTGTCGGAGGGGTTGATGCTACTACTGCTGGGGATAGGTTTAGCTGCCGGAGGGGTTGATGCTATACTGCTGCTGACAAGGACTTTTGCTTGCTGGGCAGCGACTCTTGTTGACGGCTGACGGTGGGGCTTATGGCTTTTTGATGTGCTCTAGAAGTTTCAGGTAGGCGCGGACTTTTCCTTCTCGGCTCTGCTTTGAGGGGCAATCTTGTAGATCTGCTCAGTTAACTATTGTACCTGCAGGGGAAAAGTGACACTCGAAACACTATAGTCTAATTATGCTAGCTTGTTAGCAAAGGTTAAACTATGTTAGCTTGTGTGCATGAGTCTGTTCATTCTCAGAGCGAGAGAAAGGTGTTCAGTTTATTATATGGAAAGGTTGGCTTTGCCGGATTTGTATATAAGTTTCTGGAATTTCCTTTCGGGGTAATTGTGTATAGTGGTACATATGGTGGGGAAAGTTCCTCTCCCGTGCAGTAACATATGGGTGCAAGGTGTATTGCAGCGACGGTGAGTCAAAGGATGTCACGAAAACCACTTGCAGGACCTTGGTGCTTCCTGATGCAGACCAAGTATGTCGCCCGACACTATGTGTCTGTCTGTCAATATCTGTCGCACGACTAGACGAGGCTCGCGACAGGGTCTATTTAAAATCAGTTCCGGCCCCAAATCTGCAGGTCATTGCTTTTTCAGCAAAAGGGGCAATAGCAGTCTTAGCTTGACAAATAGGCGACTTTGGCAACAAAGGTTGGAACTTTCAATCATCATGGAGCAATATAACGAGGAAATAGCTTCTCGCGAACATCAATTTCGCCAAGACATTATCGGGGTTTCACAATTTCACCAAAAGCATCATGGGAAAATCATTGACAAGCGATATGGTATGCCGTGCCTCTGGCCTCGAAGAAGCGGGAGAGTAGATTAGGACTTTCTCTGAGCAGCTTCGCAATTTTGGGACTCGGAGAGGCATGTGTTTACTTTCTCATACAATGATCTGACGCCAACCATGGAGGATTTTCGGGCATTGACGGGTTTGAGTGAGGTGGCAACTGTGGCATTTCCTCGGGATAGGCGGCCAGTTGTGGAGCAGTTATCAGACTTCTTGTGCCTGTCGGTAGATCAGGTGGCTCCCATGGTTCTAAACAGTGAGTTTGTAGACTTGACCCGGATGGCTCGTCTGCGATCTTCTAGCCCGGCATTGTTCGATCTCTCTACTTCGCTGGATATGTATGTATTGTTCACTTTGTCGGCATACTACTTCTGCGGTCATGTCGGAGTCTGCTCAGGTGCGCTGCTGGAGGTTGTCAGACAGCTTAGGGGTGACCGAGGCGTGGATATTTCTCAAATTCGGTTCGGCCAAGGGGAGATGGAGATTGTACCCCTGGTATTAGCTGAGACTTATCACGGCCTTGATAGACTAGCTGGAGGATCTGACTTCATGGGCGCGGGCAGCCCCACTATGTTATCTTTATGGCTTTCTGAGAGACTGCGCTTGGTTGGGCCATTACCGGAGGGTCAAACAGCAATGCCTTGGGTGACCAGACAACGCAGTGCGAGGGATGCAAAGGCGGCGATAGTTGGCAGGTGAGATTGACACGATACGAGACTGCTGATCTGAACTTCTGGATTTCGACATGGGGACTAAAGACCATGAGAGACGTTCAGGACGGGTCGGTAGTAGTCAGACTGCCGGGGCTACATGTGTCCTCATTCTGTATCCCGTCATTGGTAAGCAGGCAATATCGGTACCCTCAGCAGATTATCCGGGCTTTGAGAGAGAGACTGACGGTTGATGCTGTTCCGATGATCATGACTGAGCCCCAGACTGTGCATTTCTTCAGCAGATCTTTCTTGGAGGGCTTTCTTCCCACACGGACGCTTCTTCGTCAGACCAGAGGGTTTACATTCTTGACCACGGAGTATCTGATTTGGTATGAAGAGCAACGGGGTCCCGTGCAGTTGGCTATAGAGGCTCGCCGAAGGGAATACTTAGGAGCAGAATATCCATCCAGTCGATCCTTTCGAGATGCAGAAGCCAGAGGGAATCCAGATAATGTTACCGGCAATACTGTGGAGGATTATGAGAAACGAGAGATCCGGAGGGCTGCTCTGAGGGATGATCCTGGTGTGAGTGCTCGCAAAGAGGCCTTGCGACAAGAGAGGGCTGCCAGGGCTGTTTTGAGGGAGACTGGCCTAATCGAACCACCAACACGCAGTATACCAGAGCTGGGGCGAGCTCAGACCGATTTATTCGACATTCCTAAACCAAAGACCTCCCGGGGACCAAGGAAGAGGAAAGATAGGGGTGCGAGTTTGGGAGCGGGAACGAGCCTCTAGACGGTTTTCTGAGAGATGGAGGACTCTTTATTTTTCTTTCACTTGCTCTTTGAGAGAGAGATATTTATTTGAAGAGAATTTGAGTATCCCTTAATTACCTTAATGCAGACAAAACAGATGTTGAGATCTTATTATTATTTTTTATTCGCAGCAAGTTATTTGAATCAAAAGTAGGCCGTGCTTGAACTCATCAAAAAGAATATTAACTCCAAATAAACCTTTGAAAAAGCTTTAGAACTGTAGTCAAAACACATTTTGGCAAGATATACAATTTTGCAGCAATTTAGACCGAACCACAAGTGGTTGCCTACGTTCCCCTTTTGTAAGAGAACTAAGGGGCTCAGGTCTCCGTAGTTCGACTCAATTAACTTTGGTGTTTAAGAAAGGGGAAGGTAGAAGGGGGACATGGTGCGACCCTGTTTTTTACCTAGACCGCCCTTTTAGGGTTTTCGGCCTAGCTGGGTATATTCTTTTAGCACCGGGCGCGTCCCTTATTTTTGCATGGACTGCCTTTTGAGAGGTTTTCAGTCTCATCTGGGACAATTTTGTTGCGCCTTTATTTTCATTTCTTTTCTTTTTTTTTTATTATTTATTATTATTTTTTTATTTATTTACAGAGGGGAAGAGACTCAATTACACATAATACCTCCACAACTTATCTCCGTTGACGATGTGCAAAAAGGGATTACCATCCAGATCCGCTAGCTGCATTGCTCCTCCGGAGAATATCTTCTTGACTAGAAATGGTCCGACCCAAACAGGTGCCCATTTACCCAACGCACTGCTTTGATTTGCAGGCTTCATCTTGAGAACCAAATCACCGACTTTGATGTCTCTGGGCTTTACCTTCTTGTCAAAAGCACGGGCCATTCTTCTCTGGTATGCTCGATTATGCTCCATGGCCTTTAATCTGCGTTCATCTAGCAGAGCCAATTCATTATATCGACTTTGGAGACAATCAATCTCATTCACCTCATTCTCAAGCAACACTCTGAGGGATGGAATTTCTAACTCAATTGGCATGACCGCCTCCATTCCGTAGGTCAAAGCGTAAGGGGTTGCACCGGTGGCCGTTCGAATAGAAGTGCGGTAGCCCCATAATGCTAAATGCAGCTTCTCTGGCCAATCCCTTCCTCGTTCGGCCATTTTCTTAATGATCCTTTACAAATTCTTATTAGCAGCCTCAACAGCACCATTAATCTGAGGTCTGTAAGGCGAGGACTTGTGGCGCTTGACTCTGTATTCATTAAGCAGGCGATCAGCTTTTCCCTCAAAATGGGTTCCGTTGTCGGAGATAATCTCATTTGGGACTCCGTAGCGGCAGAAGATCTGTTCTTTTATGAAGCGGGCCACTTTTTTAGCCGTGAGTACTTTGTAAGATGCAGCTTCTACCCATTTCGTGAAGTAATCCACAGCAACCAACACGAATGAGTGCCCATTGCTCCCGGATGGAGTTATCTTCCCAATGACATCGATACCCCATGTTGCGAAGGGCCAGGGAGTTGTCATATAGTAGAGGTCATGAGGAGGGATATGGTTCAAGTTGGAGAAGCGGTGGCATTTATCACAGGTCCGCACAAATTGAATAGTTTCCATAGTAATCCAGAAGTATCCCAGCCTGATAATGCTATGCATAAGAGATCTAGCGTTCATATGGGGTCCGCAAGCACCGTTATGAACATCTTCCATTACTCTTTGGGCCTTTTCCTTGCCGATACAGAGTAGGAGAGGGCAACCTTCCCTTTTCTTCCACAATTCATTGCCGAGTATAACGTACTGAGCTGACAGCCTTTTCAACGCTTGCAGACTCTTGGCATGAATATCTTTTAGGTCTCCTTCTTTATCAATGGGGAAAGATGCTTCACCATGCTTGAGATATTGGAAAATCTGATTGTACCACGGCTCATTGACGGTTTCGACCTCTATTTCATAGCAGTATGCAGGGCTCTCTCGCCTACCGACCCTGAATGGTTTGATCGACTTTCCTTCCGGTATTTCTACCAAAGAAGCTAAGGTGGCCAGGGCATCAGCAAATCTGTTCTTGTCTCGCGATAGGAATTGAAATGACACTTCCTTGAACTGACCGATGAGCTCTATAATGTAAGAATGGTACTTCTGGAGACATGGGTCTAAGGTTTTCCATCTATTAGCTGCTTGGTTGATTATCAATTGAGAATCACCGAACACTTCCAATTCTTCCACATGTCGCTCGAGGGCAGCTTCTAGACCGGCTATACAAGCTTCGTACTCGGCCGCATTGTTGGTAACCGAGAAATTCAACTTGATAGCGATGGGGGTATGCATATCGTTCGGGTCTACAAGTACCATCCCAATGCCATTTCCTCTTTTGTTTGCCGCACCATCGAAGAACAACTGCCATCGATTGCTATTTTCTATAACAAAAATCCCATCATCCGGAAACTGGAGATCTGGTCCTCGGGGTTCTGTGCTGGGGAAATCAGCCAATTGATCTGCCAGAGCTTGTCCCTTGATTGACTTCCGGATCATGTACTTGATATCAAACTCAGCCAAAAAGAAGGTCCACTTCGCCAATCTGGTGGAAATGTTGCCTCTATCACCTTGAAACAAATATATGATCGGGTCCATCTTGGAAACCAGGTGCACTGTGTGAGATAACATATAGTGCTTCAATTTTCCGACTACCCAAACCAACGCTGCGCATGTCTTCTCGAGGGCAGAGTAGTTCAACTCACTCCCTTGGAATTTGCGACTGACAAAATATATGGCATTCTCGATCTTAGAGTCTTTCTTCTCTTGCGCTAACATGGCTCAGATAGCCGTGTGTCTGCGTGGCCGTCGGATACAGTAAGTAAAGGCTTGTCTCCGTGAGGTGGGCGAGAGAATAGGAGGATTAACAAGGTAAGCTTTAATTCTCTCGAAAGCTAGTTGGCATTCCTCATTCCAAACCACTTCCCGATTCTTCTTCAATAGCTTAAAGATTGGCTCACATATAGAGGTCAACTCGGTTGATGAATCGCCGATGTACCTGTAAACGGCCCATGAAACCCTTCACTTCGTAGACAGCTTCCGGGTGGCTTCATCTCGACGATCGCTTTGACTTTTATGGGATCTACCTCGATGCCTCGCTCCGTGACCATGTATCCCAAAACTTTACTCCGGATAACCCCAAAGGTACACTTGGTTGGGTTTAACCTCATAGAATGCTCCCGTAGTCTGTTGAAGAACTTCCTTAAATCTGTGAAATGCTGCCCATCCGTCTCTTTCGAATGAATAATCATATCGTCCACATATACTTCAATCTCCTTGTGGATCATATCGTGAAACAGGGTGGTGACTGCTCTCTGGTAGGTAGCCCCAGCATTTTTCAACCCAAACGGCATCACAGTGTAACAGTAAGTACCCCAAGGAGTAGTGAATGCTGTCTTATCCTGATCTTCTTCTGCCATCTTAATCTGGTTATAGCCTGCGAAACCGTCGACAAAGGATTTGACTTCGTAGTTTGCGGTTGCATCTACCAGCATGTCGATGTTCGGCAAGGGGAAGTCATCTTTGGGACTAGCCTTGTTAAGATCCCGGAAGTCTACACAAACTCGAACCTTCCCATTCGCTTTTGTCACTATCACAATGTTGGCCAGCCAAGTCGGATATTCGATCACCTTGATAAAACCCACCCGTAAGAGTTTCTCAATCTCTTCTTTGACTTGTAGGGACCACTCGGGCTTGATCCGCCTCAATTTCTGCTTTATCGGCTTGATTTCTGGATCCAGGGGTATCCGGTGTTCTACAATGGAAGTATCCAGCCCAGGTATATCTTTGTAAGACCAAGCAAAGACATCCATATACTCAACCAGGGCAACCTGTTCATCTCCGGAGAAGAAGCTACCAATCTGTGTTTCTTTGGGTTCTTCGGCTGTTCCCAGATTCACTGTTGTTAATACCTACCTCATCGGCAGCTTGGGCCCGTCTTTCCTTTTGTTTGCAAACCTGCTTTGAATTATTTTCTAAAACTTGTTCATCTATTAGGTATGCATTATCCTCAATTGAATCTGGCTTAATTATTTTTAAATCTTGATGATTAACTTTATTTAAGCGTTCAATTGTTAGATTGGCAATTACGGGATACTCAGAAAGATCGATCATTTTATTCAGAGCATAGGGAAACACAGTGTTTACAACTCGAAGACGATCTTCTGTCGTGAGGACATCGGATCGATCAGAAGACTCAAATTCAATCACAAGAGACTCGGGACTCGACTCAGACACGGGGACAGATTTAGACTTAGATGGACAAGGACGAGGTTTGAGCCCCAGCTTTTCGATCATAGTCTCCCTGTCTGCAACTGGTCCCTGAAATGAAGTCCAGTTATGTAGCGGCTCCTCTGCGACGGTCTTCAAACCATTCAAATCTGCCACTAGCCCCTTTTCAAACTCCAGCATGGCTACCACCTCACCATCGGAGGAGAAGTCAATCAAATCTCCAAGATTTTCAATCAGAACAACCCCTTCTGCAGGCAACTTTTCTGTAGACACATCATTCTTGAATTCTGACAGCCCCTGATTCTCAAACAATTTTTCCAAATCACCATCAATATCTAAAGGATCTGCGCCACGGATCTTGTGCATAACAGGTTCATCCAGAGCGAGCTTCTCAAGCTGGTTTACGTAATCGGGCCCCCAGACATGGTAACTATTCTCATAGGTGGCGGTCACACCTGGCCTTTTGGGCGAACTGTCAAACATTTCTTTCACCGGGTTTCGTCGCCGGCAAACTTCCTGATCATCCTCATTCTATCTTCCACTTGACTCAACTTAGGTTCGTGACGCACAAACATATCACCATCCTCCTTGACAAAATGCTGATTTAAGGACCAACTGTACGGGCGCATCTCGGGCCTCTTGTACCTCTTTCTAGCTGCTGAGGTCATCTTTTCCTTAAAAGCTTCAGTTCTGTCATACATCTTATCTTCTTTCGTCACAACATACCCTAGGCCTCGTTTATTCCTCTTAGCTTCTGGCATCATAAGGTGACATGGTCCCTGCTGACACTTTCCCAGCCCCAATCTAGGGATATAACTCATGCCTCTCATCATTTTTAATACTGGAGGGATCTTGTCAGAGGAAGTCGTCAAATCTATAGTGCAGACCTGTCCTTTGGGCTTCTCAATCGTAAAACCGCTAAGCATCAAGTTCTCCTGATCGAGTTTAATTTCCATCACTGGCAAGGTATTAATGCTGGTTTCTCCAATCGTAACACTATCACCATAAATGGTCGTCAGGACTCCGTCTTGCACAAACTTTAGGCATTGGTGAAGAGTAGAGGCTATGGCTCCAATCTCATAAATCCAAGGTCTGCCCAATAACGCTGAGAATGTGACCGGAATATCGATAACTTGAAAATCTACCATCATCTCTTTACCTCCAAACATCAAATTCAAAGAGATTATTCCCAATACTGCCCTAGACGTGGAATCATAGGCTTTTATGGTTTGGTTGGATGGTTTAAGGTTCTGCGCATTGATATCCAACATACTCATCATTTTAGCTGGGAGCACATTCATAGCCAACCCATTGTCTATCAATACATGGGGAATCCGTCGTCCTTCTAGGGGTACCGTGATGTGCAGGGATTCATTATGTTTTGCACCAAAAGCAGGCAGATCAAGATCTGTGAAAGTAATGATGTTCCCATATTGCGCGGTTCCGATCAGCTGGCAGGCTTCGTCCGGGGTGGCATTGACAGAAACTTTTGTTTTGGACAAGGCTTCTTCTAATTTCAACTTGTGAGGATACGAGGATGTGAGGAGAGACCATAAGGAAATATCGGCTTGGGTTCTCTTCAGCTATGTCAAGATTGGATCTTCCTGAACTTCTTCATCCTTGGTTGATCTGTATGGGTGCTGAGAAGACTGGGGATTCGCAACTGCTACAGCTTTACCTTTCCCGGATGGATCTATGTTATCTGCTCCCAACATTCTTCCGGATCGAGTCAAAAAATTAATTTCTGAATCTTTTTCAACCACAAAATCTTTACTGGCTTCCTTGAGCTCTGTCAATGAAATTGGAATAGGACGAGTGATGTAAGGCCATGCTGCCTGCCTTATCTCATTTATAGACAATGGCGCCTCTACATTTGCCGCTAGCCTGAGCTCCTCTAGAGAGGTCAAAGAATCTCTAGGAATCACAGAGGATATAGTGGTGGCAATCACATGCTCTTCATAATCGTCAAAATCAGCAGCATTATTCAAACCATAAAGATCATCAAGATACAAAACATAACAGAAGTTATCTTTCATTTCACCAGAAAAAGGGATTACATCATTCACATTCTCATTACAACCAGCATTATCACTTTCAACTACCGACTTCTCAAACTCTATTACATTAACATAGCGATCTTGGCCAAAATCCATGAGGTTCACGGTGTTGTTAGGCAACGGGTTGTTGACGACATTGGGACGAGGGGATTTCTCAATTTTCTTCTCATCTACAAGCCCTTGAATGATTCTCTTGAGAGTGAGGCACATGCTGGTGGTATGTCCTGGGAATTGGTGGAACCGACAATACTTGCTTGTATCCAGATTAGGGTTGGGATTAAAAGGTTTGTAATTCTCCAGTGGCTTTATCATTCCTGTCCTGAGCAATCCATTGTAGACTTCCTCTGTAGTCATTCCCAAATCATCAAACTTTCTTTGCGGCCTCGGCTGGAATTTTCCTCCATTAGAACTGTTATTAACCCCTCCTTGCAGGTTGTTGACGATATTATCCTTCACTGTTTCCCTTCCTCTTGGTGCCATAGCTGAGACTGGATTTGCTGTCCGGTATCTGAAACCACCACTACCGCTGTTTCCACTCACAATCGGGGTTTGATTAAACAACTTATTTTTGCTTTTGGCTCCCATGCCGACCATCTCCCACAAGTCTGGATACCATCCTTTCCCAATTGCTTCTCTAAGCACTGGCTTCACGCATGACAGAAATATGTCCTTTTGGTCTTGGAGGGGGATTGGTTCCGATAACTCATTGAGCTTAGCATTCCAATGCTTGTAAAACTCTGTGATCGACTCATCTGCCTTCTGGATAGTTCCCACCAAGTCATCCCGAGTAGTGCGCCATTCCAAGTTACCTCTATATTTCTCCAGAAAAGTCTCCGTAATTTGACTCCAAGTAGAGCGACATTCTTGATTCAGGGCTAAAAACCATGTAAGAGCTGGTCCTTTCAAAGTCAAGTGGAAGTGGGAAGCCATGAACTCGGGCGTACAACCCATTGCACCCATAGTCATCACATAGGTATCTACATGTATCTTCGGACAAGCAGTGCCATCAAAATCCATTTTCGGCATCTTGAATTTGTGAGGCAAAGGAGTTACTTGGGCTGGATCTACCACTCTGAGACCGCTGGAACCGACAGTCGGCTTGTCTATCTGTTGCTGCATCTGTTTAAGCAAGGTTGTTACTTCGAGTCACCCCGGGAATCCGGGGATGGCGGGAGCCACCGTTGAGGAAGGTATAGGGAAATTGGAATTAGGCCCAACAGTAAAGCAAATGTGAGGGAGACCGAGGGTGCTGGAAATGCCAATATTACTGTACAACAAACTAACAGAGCTAGGGATTCTGTTTCCGTACATATCATAGCCATTAAATTGCATGTCGGGGTTCTCGGGAACCGCATGCGCACCGACTGATCCCTGAATTGACCAAAAGGAGAGACACCTGCACTAACACACGGAGCTGAATACGGGGTGGAGCCATAGAGATGCTGAGTAAGGGTAGAGCACACTGCTGGCTGAGGAAAACTGCCTTGGAGTTGAGACGGCTGATACTTCGGAACACTGTCTTGAATTATCTGATTTCCCGAGAGACGGTACTGACCATTCTGCTGCACACCATACTGACCACCCTGATATCCTTCGGGATACACACTTTACTGAGGTTGGGAGTAACTGGCTCGGAACTGAGACCCATACTGAACTTGTGGCATCGGAGCATTGGGAGTCGGAGAAGAAGTAAGGTCAAAGAAGCTTACTGGATGACCACCATTCTTGCTAGGACCTTGCTAAGCCACCTGGTTATATGCTTGGGAGGAAGGGGAAGGAAACTTTCCTTGGACACTTGGGATCAATCCTGAAGATGATACTTGTTCGGGGCGAGGAGCATAGCTTGTGGGAGGAGGCATAGCATTGTAGCTGGTTGGAACAGGCTGGATAGGGGAAATAGATCCGGTCTCATTGTTGCCCTCTTCAGTAATTTCCTCATAGGAACCATCCTCTCTACGGAGCATTGCTATCCCTCGGCCTCTCATAGCCTCCACAAAACGGTTATGGGCCTCTTCTTCTCGGATCTTAGCTTTCTGAGCTGACAGGCGGGCTTCACGCTCTCGGGTCAAAGCGGCTTCCAAGTTCGACCTCAACTCCTCTGTAGACAAATCATTCAGGCTTGGCTGATTCATCGGACTTGAACCTCCAGCGGATTGAGTAGCAAACAGATCTCCATTCCCTACCATTTCGGATCCTGTACTGACTAAAGCTTCGGAAACTGCTAAAACTTCTCTTACAACCCGAATTAAACGAGCTCCCGGTACGGATGATCTACTCCAACTCGCCGTAGCTGCATGGGTATATATACGGGTTTATGAGGTAGGGAAGGAAGAGTGAATACGGGAGAGGGAGAAGAAATGGAGAGAACATACTCACACAAACAATTTATTTATCTTCAAGTATAAATCAATGATTTAAATCCTAAGAACGGTTGGAAAAGGCTAACCCTTTATTTATGCTAACTATACCTTGGGGGAACCTAGGGACGTAACGTTCAAATTACACTAAATGTTTTTTATTTGAAATTAATAATAGGTAATGTTACCTAGCCAAAACCTAACACGATGTGAGACAGACGAGTAGCCCCAATTTCTAGGGAAATTTGGGCAGCATAACGGGTATTCTCGGGGAATTTCCAAGAAAAATCCGGCATGACCTCTCGTCGGTGCATGGTGACAATGCGGCATGATCTCTCGTTTAGGATACCCCATGGAAGTGACATGTCCTCACGTGAAACCATGTTGCATTGGCAACATGCCCACAAGGTGCGGGGTTTTGAGGGAGGTAATAGAACTTATTTGGAAATTTCAAAAACAAACCATTTTGGTGTAGTTAAAACATCATGTCAAAAACCAACCGTGGGTAAGGTTATAGTGTGGTGCCACCTAAACGTGCTAGGGGGATAGGTTTGACATTAGGCGCTCAAACGTAGGCGAATATTATCACCGTCCGCGATGCCGTCCGTCGCACCCGAGGGTTCTAGAATTATGTGATGTAGTGTGCGGATGTCTATATTCTTTTATTTCAAAAAAAAAATTCCATTTATCTATTTTATTTATTAAGAAAAAGGAAAACACACACACAACTCTCAAGGAAGAAAGGGAACAACAGTCAGCTGAGCGATCTCTTCATTGATTCAAGCGACTGCCCTCAAACTGTAACTTCCGTAACTCCGTCCCAAAGGGATTCAAACTTGTCGCGTGACACAGGACAGCAAAAGACAGAGCTGTCGCACGACTAAGCAAGTCACTGAATCAAACTCCCTGCAAAATTGAGATTAGCCCCTGCCCTTCGTTGGCAAGGGATGAGACCAACCAGCAAGGCAACCACATATAAAGCACAATCCACAAACAATGGTCTACAAATTGCAAGATCACCTAAAATGCATGTATCGCACATGATTATCAAGGATGCACATAGAATGAACACATTGGATGTCTAAACGAACTAAAGCATGACCCACTTAGTTTTGAAAAATAGGTTTTCAAAAGACACCTATCCCCAGCAGAGTCGCCACTGAATGTGCGCTCGCCCAAAAAATGAAATGAGAGTCGCCACGCCGTTTTAAGAGGAAACATTGAAAACCTTTTTAAGAGAGAAAATGGGTTCGGGGTCAGGTTACGTGTTGGGAAGAACCGAGAGTTCACCCAACACGCCTCGTCCGTAGACGAGTCTTTCTAATCTAGACATCCAAATAATTCAAAAAATGTGCAAACAATGATAATGAAACAAAGTGTGATAAACATGCATTTTATTGAATAAAAGAGATCATTACAACTTGTAGACCAATTTTTCGGGAGGCCACATCCCTTTATATCAACTAGAGACAGATTACAAGAACAAAAGGTCCTCTGCAAAGGGTCACATATGTCGCGTGACATATGACTCCTTTGTCCCGATATGTCGTGTGACATATGTTCACCTTGCAGAGGCTCACAAATCAAACAGATCACCAAATCTCTAGATAAAATGAACAGAAGCCAGATCTAGGAACTAAACAACATGAATACAAAACTATATTCTGGAATAATTGAACAAAACAAGCTACAAACGAAATATGGTCCCTACAGATGGTCACAACATGTCGCGTGACACAGGACTCCTCATGTCCACATGTGTCGTGTGACATATGTTTACCATCTGCAGGTACCTCACAAACTGAGATGCAGATCCAACAATAACACAACAATTATATCATAAACAGTAATAACAATACGAATTAAACACGTATCAATCAAAGGAGTGTGGATATGGGAGATCCATACTCCCTTGATGCCCAAATTGCAAATCCAAATAGATCACATCAATATCAAGCAATTGGACTCAAGTATAAGCTATTAAATAGAGAGATTGCAGTTGCCACTTGATAATCTGAGGCAGAAGGGGCATGATTATCAAGTGGAGAAGGAGTGAGAGTAATTAGAACAAAATGGATGAGAGAGAGAAGGGGGAGAGCGTTACCCTTGTATTCCTCAACTCTTACACCAAGTTAGGTGTAGGAGCCTTCAATTCAACTTCGAGATGGAAATCTGAGCACTGGTTGAGAGCTGAATCAAGGGGCTTCAAGTGTATAGGGGAGTAGAGATGGAATTGGGTTGAAGAGAGGTGAGAGGTGAGGGAATTGGAGGGGAATTGGGAGGTTTGGGTATGAGAGAGAGAGAGAGAGAGTTTTTGGCGTAATTTGGGCAGAGAGGCTTTAGGGAGGTCGAAAAGGGATCCAAAACTGAGAGGGGTAGGGTCTTATTTATAGCTGCTGTCTATGGTCACTTTGTGTCGCACGACGTAACGTTACCACTTTCCATGCTTCAAGTTGTCGCGTGACACAAGATGACAATAACCGTTTTTGGCCCCAAAACTGATTCTGGAAGCTTCCTAGGTAATACCCAAAAAGTCCAAAATAGTTTTATTCCCTCTAGGTCCTTTAACTCGAGCAAAGTACAAAAAAGTACTTCCTTTGCGAAAAACATATGAAATGTTTTCGAAAGTCTCGGGATGGGTCGGGAATTTACCAAAACGCCCCTAAATGCAATTTTATTATTTAAAATGCATCTGGAAAGGTCGCGAATTTGGATTGGCGTACTTACAACGTCACTCTGCACAAATTACCCCAGAACCTCTCTCTCTCCTCCTCCCTCACCAAAAACTACCCAATTCCTCTCTAATTCCCTCACCCTTCAAACACCTTTAACCCAATTACCCTCCTACTTCCCCAAACACCTTGAATACTTCAATTCAGCACTCAGTTCGTGCCTAGATCTCCACTTCAAAAGCTAAATCGAAGGCTTCTGCACCTAACTTGGTGTAGAAGTTGAGGACTACAAGGGTAACATATTGTGATGATGACCGATTTTTCTTTCTTTTTGAAAATCAAACGGAGTCGCCACGCCGTTTTTAGTTTAAGGGCCAAAACTTTGAAAATGCCCAAAATGAGAGAAGTGAGTTCGGAGGTCACGTTACATTTCGGGAAGAACGTTAGTGTTCACCCGGAATGCCTCGTAAAATGAGTCTTCCTAACTTGAAACCATTTGTGTGTGTGTGTGTTTTGCAAAAGGAATTTTCTGGAAATAAGAGTTTCGACTGGACTGGACTAAAATTTATCAAAACAGACTGAAAAACAAAATGTCTGTCCATGGTATTCTTGTCCGCGCGGATGGGACAGTAAATATTCTTTTGTAGCTTTCAGCCTGATTACAGAATTCCAGATCGTCAACTCGGAGTTACGTAATCGTAACCGGAGTTTGCAAATGTAAAATGATAAGTAAAAACATTTTTGAATTTTGCATCCATGCTTGTCCCCACTTTCCTTTGGCTTTGATTAGTGATCACTAAACATGATTAGTGGTGATCTACTATATCAAGCCATCCTTAGGGTATATTAGGACTTGGAAGCATTTCATTTGCTTGGGATGGGGAGATTTGACATAAAACAAAGATTAATGTATGAAATTGAATTTAGGTTAAGGGTGTATCAACCTTAGAGTAGATTTCTAAGGTGGTCATTAAGATGACCATCCTTGAGATCTTTGAACTCAATGTATTAACTTCACCCCTTTTTTAACCTAGGAACCTTAATGATCTTCATCCATGGAAATTGTTCCAAGGTGAAGATCTTAGGTTAGGGAAAAACATTTACAAGGAAGTAAAAGCAATTTAGACCATTTAAAATTGTCATCCATGGAAATTTATTCCAAGATGACCACATTTTAGGTAAAGTAAGAACTAATTAACATAAAAGAAGATGAAAATGAGAATATGGACCATTTAGTGTGATCATCCATGGAGATGAACTCCAAGGTGACCACACTTTAGGCCAAGAGATCAAGTAGCAACTAGTTAATGTAAAGAGGAAGAACAACAAGCTTAAAAAAATGTAGATCGTTGTAGAGAATCATCCATGGAGATGAACTCCATGGAGATCCTATTGGATCTAGGACAAGAGATGAACAACAAGAAAATGAACAAGTTACATCTTTAAAATGTGAGATGTATGCATGGATGAGGGAGATTAAGGTAAGGAGAAGGAGGGTTTACCAATGGTTGTACCCTATCTTCCTTGGATTTGTGTTTGGGGCTTGAATATGATCAAGATTTATGTTTGGATTTTGTGTTTAGATGAGTGTTTTTGGGTGAGTGTAAGGCTGTTTTCTGGGATTTTCGTGAATATAACAGTAGGGTTCGAATGGTGGGATCCTTTAAACTGAAAGAGAATGATTTAATTTATAGGCTGATTTTAGGTTTCAAAGGTATCCGCGCGGACGAGACTGAGTCTCATTCCTGTCCACGCGGATGGGGATGCCGGGCGTGCACGACTTTGCGAAGCGCTTTGGGCCGCTTGCATTTAATGAAAAGTTGGTCAATTTCTTGGAAATGACTCTTCCCAACTGATTTTTGACCTATTTTTGTTATTCCTTTATGGTCCTTTCTTGTTTAAATTGCCTTAGAAAATGACCAAAATGCCCTTAAATGTTTATTTGACGTGGAAGTCGTTAAATTGGGCTGAAGGAACATTGGCGGCTCAGATTGGGACACTTACAGTAGCCCCTCGGCGACGGCACTTTCGAAGGAAGTGGGGTCGTCGATAAAAGTGAGGTCCCAATCTGCTGGGGAGAAGAGGGTGACCATTTTTGTCGGACCGCTCGGAAAAGGAATGACCATTTTGGTCTGATGGCTGAACCTAATGATAGGCTACCTACGTATCCTTAAGAGGAATCAAGCCAGTCGTAGTTTAGGTCTTTCGACTATCTTCAGACGTCGACCCTAGAGTGACTATTTTAGGACGTCAACCTAGTAATGATTTCGGTTTGTCGAATCAGAGGATGATTGCGATTTATCGCTTTCCTCGTGTTTCGTGTTAAAATCGAAGTGATAGCATTTAGGTGCCTCAAGCCTTGAAGATGGCATTTTAGGTGCCTCGAACCTTAAAGATGGCATTTTAGGTGCCTCGGACCTTGAAGATGGCGTTTTAGGTGCCTCGGACCTTGAAGATGGCATTTTAGGTGCCTCGAACCTTTAAAGATGGTGTTTTAGGTGCCTCAAACCTTTAAGATGGCTTTCTAGGTGCCTCGGACCTTAAAGATGGCTTTTTAGGTGCCTCGGACCTTAAAGATGGCGTTTTAGGTGCCTCGGACCTTGATGATGGCATTTTAGGTTCCTCGGACCTTGATGATGGCGTTTTAGGTGCCTCGGACCTTGAAGATGGCGTTTTAGGTGCCTCGGACCTTGATGATGGCGTTTTAGGTGCCTCGAACCTTGATGATGGCGTTTTAGGTGCCTCGAACCTTAAAGATGGCTTTTTAGGTGCCTCGAACCTTAATGATGGCATTTTAGGTGCCTCGAACCTTAATGATGGCTTTTTAGGTGCCTCGAACCTTGAAAATGGCATTTTAGGTGCCTCGAACCTTTAAAGATGGCGTTTTAGGTGCCTCAGACCTTGATGATGGCGTTTTAGGTGCCTCGAACCTTAATGATGGCGTTTTAGGTGCCTCGAACCTTGGTGATGGCGTTTTAGGTGCCTCGAACCTTAAAGATGGCATTTTAGGTGCCTCGGACCTTAAAGATGGCTTTTTAGGTGCCTCAAACCTTAATGATGGCGTTTTAGGTGCCTCGAACCTTAAAGATGGCGTTTTAGGTGCCTCGGACCTTGAAGATGGCATTTTAGGTGCCTCGAACCTTTAAAGATGGCGTTTTAGGTGCCTCGGACCTTGATGATGGCGTTTTAGGTGCCTCGAACCTTTGTGATGGCGTTTTAGGTGCCTCAAACCTTAAAGATGGCGTTTTAGGTGCCTCGGACCTTAAAGATGGCGTTTTAGGTGCCTCGAACCTTGAAGAGATCGGTCTTACGTTTGTTGTCGTAGATGGAAACGAGAAAAGAAACGGGATTCCGTTAGCTCTTGTCGGGGAAATCGGGCTTACATTTTACTGCCGGGGAAAAGGATGACCGTGTTGGTCGAGTGGCTGGACCTATGGTAGGCTACCTACGTATCCCGAATGGGAATCAAGCCTATACGTAGTTCAAAAACTGCTGGGGATGGAAATGAGAAAAGAAACGGGATTCCGTTAACTTTTGTTGGAGAAAATGGGCTTACGTTTTACTGCCGTGGATGAAAATGAAGAAAGAAACGGGATTCCGTTAACTTTCGTTGGAGAAAACGGGCTTACGTTCTACTGCCGTGGATGAAAATGAGGAAAGAAACGGGATTCCGTTAGCTTTCGTTGGAGAAAACGGGCTTATGCTCTACTGCCGTAGATGAAAATGAGGAAAGAAATGGGATTCCGTTAGCTTTCGTTAGAGAAAACGGGCTTACGTTTTACTGCCGCAGATGAAAATGAGGAAAGAAACGGGATTCCGTTAGCTTTCGTTAGAGAAAATGGGCTTACGTTTTACTGCCGTAGATGAAAATGAGGAAAGAAACGGGATTCCGTTAGCTTTCGTTGGAGAAAACGGGCTTACGTTTTACTGCCGTTAGGTTCTTTTGAAAGAGGGCTAACTTGGGTCAACTTTGGTTAACCTTGGTTAAGTCCGGGATCATTCTGCAAAGCCTGAGATTTTTAAAGGGTAAAATAGGAATTTTACCACTCAATCCTGTCCGCGCGGACAGGAGCAAAGAGGAGACAGGTTTTAAAAAGGGCCGCGGCCTTTCTTCTTCTTCCTCACTTCAGTTTGACGGAGACGAGAGGGAGAGAGAGAAAAAAATGCCATTGTTGATCAAAAAAGCTTCCAAATCCTTCGATTTTCTTCGATTTTTGGATCATGGAGCACGGGGAAGCCGCTATCCAAGGTCAAGGACGCGGTCCGATTGCGGAGAGGAGGCTAGAGCTCGTAAGGATGCGGAGGCATTATTCGCTTTCGCAATCGATTGCGGAGGAACCCTACCCCGATATGTGGCAGCATTGGTCCACTGATCCGGATCTTCGCACGGTATATTTTGAACCCATTTATTGTTTTGTTGATTTTTATTCGAATAGGATTTTAATTTTTTGAAAAAATTTGAAAACCCTTGTTCTTGGCATTGAAATTTGAATTTGATGATTTGCATGCTTTGTTGAGTATATGGGTAATGCAAATATGCATTTTGTTTGAAAAAAGAATGGGCGATTTGCCATTTTTGAAATATGAGGTGACGAAAATTTTGCCGAATCCGGGACGGATTTTTGCATGTGGGATTTTTGCAATGAGATAATATTTTTATGAATGAGATGAATGAAAAATGGGACGGAGTTTTGTTTCTGTTGACTCCTTATGAATGAATGAATGTAAAAAATTGTTTATGTATGCTATTTTGTGAAAAACGGGACGGAGTTTTTTTTCTGTTGACTCCTTGTTATTGACATGTTCCTCTTATGTATGAATAAATGTTGAATGGTGATTGCTGAAAAACTTTTTCTTTTGTGCAAGAAAAGTGGGGTTGAGTTTATTGCATGCCGTTATGCTGCCGAATTTTCTTCAAAACTTTATGCCTAGAATGTTTGTGTATGCTTTTAAATGCAAATGCGATTTTTTATTGACATCTTGTTTTTCAATTGCAGGGTGGTGATCGATTTGTGCAGGATCAGCTGAATAAGCTGAAGACCCGGGGATCAGTCGAGGCTGTGATTGGCCTATGGGAATAGCTTCCGATCTTGGGTAGAGGGGCGATGATGAGTCTGAGGCAGA
Source organism: Adenophora triphylla var. japonica (assembly GCA_022495995.1). Taxonomy (NCBI): domain Eukaryota; kingdom Viridiplantae; phylum Streptophyta; class Magnoliopsida; order Asterales; family Campanulaceae; genus Adenophora; species Adenophora triphylla. The sequence goes on from JAFEMH010004173.1 coordinate 92,155, forward strand.
TTGTTATTGAGACAGGGCTGTACGAGTTTGTTGAGTGCTTGAGGGGGTTGGTGAAGTTGCCGAAGAGCAAGGGCTTGACTTTTGCCTTGGCGGAGCATTGGTGGGACGTGACCCACACCTTCCACTTCTTTTGGGGCAAGACTACAGTTACGCCTTCTGACTATGCTGCTATCACGGGTTTGTCCTTTAAGGGAAGTAGCATTGAGTGGCGGGACGGCTATAGCGACCGGGACTTGCAGGATCTTTTGGATTTTGTCCCCAATCCCAAGAAGGGGATGGGGATGGAGTATGCAGTGATCCACGGGAAGATCGTGGAGAGCATAGCTAGGTATGAGGCTGGTGATGAGAGGATAGCTGCCGAGCAGATTGCTAGGTCTTTTCTGTGGTTCGCTTTTTCGAGTACGTTATTTGGACATGCCGAGGGGACGGCTGTATTTGCTTTGCTGAGGACGTTGACGGATGTGGAGAGAGCCGAAGAGGTGGCCTGGGGGGAGGCCGGGATAGCAGAGCTATATTTTGCTCTAGACAGATACAGCCGGAAGGCTGTGAGCTCCCTTACATGCTTTGAGTTTCCGCTGGAGGTACAAGCTTTTGCCTTTTCTTTTCTTTTTCCGCGTGTTGTTTCTTTTCCAAACTTAACTGATGTAATCTTTTCCTTTCGCAGGTATGGGCTCTGGAGTTCTTTCACGTCACGATGTGGCGGCAGCCGGCGGAGCACATTGGGGCGTATCCGGCTATGCTCTCCTGGACTAGGCAGGCTCGGGAGAAGAGGGGTGCTCGGGGGCGCACGACCCTCAAGTACAAGGAGTGTCGGCCCCTTATGAGAGCGGAGACGGATGAGAGGATTAGGTTCTACCCCTGGGGCCGTTTTGACGTGGAGCAGCTGAAGGGTGCGGAGAGATGGACGGTAGAGAGGAGGATCTTGAGGGGGTTGTCTTGCGACGTTTATTACTTGGGGGATAGGGTGACGTGCCAGCATGGCGACTGCGCGCCTTTGCTGACACCGATGGAGCCTCCTGCTGACATGATGAGTCCGACCGAGGATTCAGAGACTTGGGCTTATTACCGGGGCGGCCAGCACTTCTCGGGGTTTGTGACGGATGAGGAGTATTCGCTGTTTGTGTTGAGGAGGCTGAGGACGCCCCAGGTGCTTGAGAGAGAGGGGATCCCAGTTGTGCGGTACCCTCGGTCAGACTTTTCATACGTCCAGGATGGGGTGAGATTGAGAGTGCACATTCCTATCCCCGAGAGGGCCCCCCGAGCATTCCGGCCTCATCCGGATATGAGGGTATGTCTCTTTATTTTTTTTTTGTCTCTACTTCTTCTTCTTTTTTTTTTAGCTTCAACCACTTCTAACGCCTTTGTTCATGTGCAGTTCCCGGCCGCGGTTGTCGAGAAGCTAATGCGGCAGGTGATTGGGGCCAAGAGGTTCATCAAGCAGCTCGTCACCCGCGGGGCAGGGAGAGATGAGCACAGCCGGCGCCAGTAGAGCGAGAGCCCTCCCCTACTCCTTCTGAGCATTCCGCAGACACTCCCCCTTCTCCCTTCATGGATTCCAGCATGGAGCTGCCTCCAGATCGCGTCATTCTCGGGGATTTGCATGGACAGGGGCATGTTTCGCACCAGGGCAGATCATCTTCACAGGGCCAGGGATCCGACGCGTTCACGTTTGGGTATGATTTCTTCGCGGATCTCGGCCTGCCCTATCATGGCGTACCGACTGGTCCAGACGAGCCTCTTTCTGGAGACGAGGATGATGACCCCGAGCCCAAGATGTTCATGACTGCAGAGGATATAGGCACGAGTCGTAAGAGGGAACAAGGGAAGGCGCTAGCCTCTGATGATTCTGATTAGTGATTGGTTTGTTTGGGACAGATACAATTTATGCACACAATTTTTTCTTTCTTTTTTTTTTGGAATGTAATAATCTAGGATTATTTACTTTCTTTTCTTTTTTTATTATTTATTATGCATGTGAATGTTGCATGAGCCCAGTTTTTTGGCAAGGGTGTGAATGTTTGGTATATGAACTGTTTTGGACAGGTTTTGTGCAGGTTTCGAGCGGTTGATATGACATATTCCTCTGCGGTGCAGCAGTAAAAACTGCTGCAGATTTTTTTTCTGATGGTGACATTCTTGTCCGCGCGGATGGGGATGAGGCTCAATCCTGTCCGCGCGGATAAGGATGAAGTCTGACACTGGCATTTAATTTTTGCTTTGGATCTGGTTTTCCCCTCTTTTAATTCAAACATCTTCTTCAACTACCAGCTCAAACTGCATTTTCGGGGAGAAGGAGAGAAAATCCATGGAGAAAATTGTGAGTATGAAAAATCCATCCAAATTGTCCCAAGAATCTCAAATATCTTTCTTCAACAAGTTCAAGGAGTGGTCCCGGGAGATCATGCACGAGAGGAGGTCGTTTTTTGAAGAAAGGTACAAGATAAAATGCTTGTGGTCCCTCAAGGAATTGGTTCCGGATTATGATCTTTTGAGGGCTTCCGCTTCATTTTGGGATACTAGAAGGCATGTCTTTTGCTTTTCTTACAATGAGGTGGTCCCGACTGTTGAAGAATTCCGAGCTTTGCTTGGTGGTCCCGAGGTGGAGGACATTGCGATTCCTTTGCCCGGAGGAGCTTCTTTTGTTGATAGGTTGTGCAACCTTCTTCATCTTTCCCAGGAGGAAGCACAAGGTATGATCCGTGGCCCTAATCATTTTGACATTTCCAGTCTTCCAGATAGGTTTAGGAGTTTAGGCTTGATTGATGAGCATATTGGGATGCTTTTGCACTCTGCATGTTTGGGACTATGTTTATAGTTTATTCCTTCGGGATTTGCCCCCGGGCTTTGTTGGATGTGGTTGTACACTGCCGTTTGGTTCGGGATGTTGTGCCCTTGATTTTGGGAGAGACCATTCATGCTCTTGACCGGTTGGCTACCGGGAGGCAGTATATGCATGGGGGCAGCCCGTTTCTGTTGACCATGTGGCTGATGGAGCGTTTGGGGGTCCTCCGCGAGACTTCTGATGCGGTTAAGCCTTGGACATTTGCCAGGAGAGGAGTTACTGTAGATCTTGATAACCAGGGTTCATGGGAGTACTGGATGGCCTGTCGCCATACCGAGGACATCAGGTGGTTGGTGCCGCATTGGCGGGTAGAGACTCGGAGAGTGCTCCAGGATGGTTCTCATGTGGTCATGCTTCCGGGGCTTTCTCAGTCCAGTTTTTATATTCCGGCTCTGGTTCGGAGACAGTTTGGCTTGGAGCAGATACCTTTGAAGGGCTTTGAGGACATAGCTACCAGTGTGGTGGCTTTTGCTTCGATGGATGATCCTTCAGTGTTCCCATTCCTTTCCCGAGCATGGAGGTATGACGTCTTTCCTCCTAGGGTTATCCTCAGGCGTCCAGGGCATGTGTTTCTGACCACTTGGTACTTGGATTGGTACGAGATACATTTGGGGGAGACTCAGGTGGCTATTTTGAGGAGGCGTGAGGCCATTTTTGGTTTGGAGGACATGACGGTTTCAGAGAGGAGGAGGGACGAGGCGAGGACCAATCCTCATGACAAAAGTGGAGATGTCGTGACTGACTATGAGACTTATGTCAAGAGACAAGAGGGGAGGATTCCTATGTTGTCGGCACGGTTACAGGAGATGAGAGATGAGGCTAGGGCTACTAAGGCCCTGACAGACGCTGGTTTGATAGACCCTGTCCTTACACCAGAGCTCGGTAGGAGGAAGAATGACATTTTTCCTGTGCAGAGGAAGAAGACCCGAAGAGGAGGAAAGAAAAGAGGAGACGCTAGTACAAGTGGCTTGGAGTGACCTGAGGTCTCTGAGTATCCCCTGCTTGTCATAGCAGGCACATTAATTGTTATGTATCTTAGTTTCTTTTAGTAGGTTTTAGGTTGTAGGTTGTAGGAGTGAACCGAGCTTAGACTCATCAAAAAGCTTTTAATTGTAATGAATTTGTGAATTGCTTTAGAGTTTTTCAAAACGCCTTCATGGTTTGATCAATGTGTTGATGAAAAAGTATGATTTTTATTTGTGTTTTAGACCGAACCATTTCCGGCTGCCTACGTTTCCCTTGGACTGAAGGGCTCAGGTCTCCATAGTTCGACTCGATTAATTTTTTTTTATGTGCAGCCCTGTTTTTTGCCTAGACTGCCCTTTTTGGCTTTTCAGCCTAGCTGGGCATTACTCTTTTGCACTAAGATTTTTTTTTTGCAGTGCAACCCTGTTTTTTACCTAGGTGTAAGTACCCCAATCTGGATCACACCCTTTCAAACACACGGGAAGCACCGCAGACTCATCAAGGCAGTCTCGACGACCCCTCTCACTCAAAACCCTCTCTAAACCCCCAGCCAAACCAGGGGAGGAGCCTTTCTGGGATAAAAAGGGACAAAAGGACCTTTTGGGAATTTTCAGGAAATTGGAAAAGCAATAATGGTCCGTACGGACCTCTTTGCTTTAATAATTACTGAATCTTCTTAAAGTCCACAATATTCCCTCAAATCCCGGGGAAAATGATTACCCTCATGCTTAGTTGGTCCGTACGGACCTCTTTGCATGCAAGATGGTCCGTACGGACCTTATTGCTCAGGGACACCATAATTACGTAATATTCACCATCATCACATATTCCCTCAAATCGAGGAAAACCAAAATCTTGGATTACCGGGGAGGTCCGTACGGACCTCTTTGCACCTAATCGGCACTATAAATAGAGGGCTCCCCTCCTCATTTTCAGACACCTCCCACTGCTCTCTTCCTCCCTAGGCCTTCTGGCTTCCCCTCTAAGTCCTTTCGAGGCATTCCCGGCCCCTTTCGGATCCTTCCGAGGCCTTCCGAGCCCCCTCGTGGTGCTCCGAAGCCTCCCCGAGCGCTCCCGCGATGCTCCCGCGCCTGCCCCGAGGCACTCTCGAGGTACTCTGAGGCCCCTCGTGGTACTCCGAGGCCTTGCACAGTCTTTCCACGGTGTCCGGCTCTTTCCGAGTCAAACCGGCGATCCCAAACCACGCCGAAACTGCCCGAGTGACTCACGCCATCTCAACGCACGCCAAACCTGCGCCCGAGTGATCCCGACGATCCCCACGCACGCCGAACCTCTGCCCCGAACGCGGCTCGCAACATCAACTCACGCCGAAACTCTGTCCGCAGACAACCGGCATCTCCCGAAGCAATCCAGATCCATACCGGAACGCTATTCCGACCTCAAACACTATTCCCCAGCGGAAGACAGACACGAACCAACATTGGTAAGGCTTCCTTCCATTACTATTTCAATACATTTCCATACATAGCATACAATGTAGACATCCGATACAGCATGCATTTTTAAAAGCACACACACACACACACACAACATTTAAAGGATATTAGGGGTATCCGAAAGACTCATTTTACGAGGCGACTCGGGTGAGCTCTAATATTCTAATATTCTCTTCCCGAGGAGTCATCTGACCTCCGAACTCAAAATCTCATCACACAAAAACAGTTTAAAATTATCTTTAAACTGATGCCCTTTTTCAATGTTTTGGGCTTAATAAAAACGGCGTGGCGACTCTACGAAATGCGAAAGCAAAACGGCGGGACGAACCGCCGCCAACGCGAAAGATGCCAGATGCCGGGGCTGCGAAGCCTTTCTCGGATCCGGGCTATTTCAGTTGGCGACTCTGCTGGGGATTTTTTGTTTTATAATCTTTTTAAACAAAACAAAAGATTTTTAAAACGATGATGAGGGTCAAACTTTCATTTTACCCCTTCCTTTAACTGTTGTGTGTGTGTGCACGTGCTTCGTTTTTATTTTACAAAAAAAAAATAAAAATAAAAAATGCATCAATATACATCTGTGCATACATTTAAAATTCTTCAAAAACTTCGTTTTACTCGTAAAAGAATTTTAGAGACCGCACACTACGCGCACCGGCCGCCTCGGTTACACCGCACTCTACTCGCACCGCCTCGGTTACACCGCACGCTACGCGCACCGCCGCCGGATACACCGCACACTACAACCCTCAACCCGGAGTGGTCTCGGCTGCAGTCCGTTTGGTCCTCCTAGGCCTCTTGGACGCGCAACGGATCATTCCAAACATCCCACCCTAGCCAAGCGTCAACCCTGCACGTTTGAGTCTTGAGTCACACACTCGTCCAAACTCGGTTGGTTTTTACCTAGTCCGTGTCATACGGCTGGATACATATACCATGCCGGCCATTTTTCGAGTCAAGGCTCGGAACTCAAGATCCTGCGTAAGCAAAGCGATGAAAGGTCATGCTAAAATCTTGACTCGATCTTGATTTCCGAAGCTACACCTGCACGATGTTCCGTCCCGGATGTACATCCATGCTCACATGACGCCATGTCATCACGCCTTTGATACGTCATCCATGACAATATGACCAGCCAACGCCTAACGTCACAGATCCCTTGCGCAAGCAAGGTAAAGAGAGGTCATGCCGAACTCTTGACTGATCTTGACTTAGTGGCCGGCTCGGTTCACTATTCATATGGCTAACGCATCAAAACGAACATGACAGCTCGGTCCTTAGGTTCGATTTTTCTTTTAGGCCGGTGGAAACCGCTTGCACTATAGGACCCTCGCCCGGGCCGTCCACCCCGGGATGTCGAAATACGGGTGCAAAACGAGGGGCTTATAGCCGCACGTATGGTCTCCATCGACCCAGATCTAGCATAGTTGCGAAAAAGAAGAGCAATCTTTTCCAACCTACCTAGGATTCTACGAGAAAACATGTTTTAAGTAAATTAAAACAACAAAAAAAATCAGAAAATAAAAGAAACGGAAACCGCATGCCACGTGAGCTTTCCCCTTTATCCCGAAAGGCCATTCCCGTGTCTAAACCTTGCCTATCACCCTCCAAACCTAACGAGAGTGGTCGAGAGTACCCGGAACCCGTCTCCCGGGTCAAAACAAAGAAGGTCCTACCTCCTCTGTCACCAGACACCACAATCCTCATGGCCAAGTCCGTGGATAACAACGATGAGAACGGGACCTTACCCCCAAGAAATTTCCCAACATTGGAAGAAGTTTGGCAAGTCCTCATGGCTATTGAAAAACGTCAAGGTGAGCAACAAGCCTGGATCGAAGGTGCCATGCACCACTTTGGAACATTAGCCACCCAATTACCTGGGGCTTCCCAAGCCATGACTGCTCCCACAGCTTCTAACGTTTCTCATTGTCTCCCAGAAGTCAACCTGTTACCCTCATACGAGCCATGCAGTTATGACATAAGGCCACAAGACCCTTCGGAGGAAAGTCTGCCTATTCAGCCTCCTCAGATCCCGGTACCACCGCCGAACAACGAACACATCTGGTGGGACGTCTGTGATTGCAGTGCTTGTCTGGAAATGGAATTCCAGGATGCAATGAACGAGGGTCGTCCTCGACGAAAGAAGAAGCTATCTTCTCAACAAAAACTGAAGGAGAGGTACGAATCCGGTGATCCCACAGTCGAAACCCTTGGAGAACCCTCAGGAAAGTTTGACTACTATGTCATCTACTCCAGCAAGTCTAGCTCTGCACAAGGCCATGGCAATGTCTGCTCCATGATCAGCTGGGACGAGCTTCGCACCGCCACCGAAGACCCGAAGATCCAGATAATCCAACCCCTGTCTTGGGAAGATCTCAAAGCCACTATTGATGCTTCAGTAAAGGCTATGACCGTGAACGAATTGAAATGCGCAGTCTGGCCTTACGCCAATCAGGCTCCTCCCACTACAGAAAAGGGAGAAACAAGCAAAACCATAAGTCCAGAGGTGAATGTTCTGACACGTTCCGGTCAAATCCCAGTGAATCCTCCACGGACGGACAAAAGGCCGCCCATACCCGAGCCACGAACCGAAAAGGGGCCCTACGCCAAAGAAGCCGAAACCTTGGACCCAAAGGTCAAGATCCCGTCTTGACACAGCTCAAGCGTACTCGTGCTAACATCTCACTCTGGTCCTTACTCACTTCATCTTACCCGCACAAGCTCAAGTTGGAAGAAAGCTCGGCCTGCACTATGGTTCCCATCACAGTGACACCTGATGAAGCAGTTCAAATGATTGGCAACGTCAATTACAGCAATATCATCACTTTCACAGAGCTCGACCTTCCAAAATTTGGGGCTGACCAAATTAAGCCTCTCTACATAACAGTTCAATTGGACGAGCGTCGCCTCCCACGGGTCTTGGTAGATGGGGGATCATCCATGAACGTCCTTCCCGCCAAAATGATGGATTTGCTAGGGATCAAAGCAACTGATCTAAAGCCCTCGACTCGTGCAATCAAGGCATACGACTCAACATCCCGCCCAGCCTTGGGAATAGCCACCTTGAACCTGTGGTTTGGAAAACAAATGGTCCCGACGGATTTCCAAGTCATCGACATCCCGATCACATTCACTGCCATTTTGGGACGCCCTTGGCTACACCCGCATCAATGGGGTGGCATCCACTCTTCATCAGTGCGTAGAGTTCGTCCAAGGAACAGATCTTACCATCATCTACGGTGATAGCGTAGTCAACGAAAGGACCGACACAAACGGCGTCCCTGCCTTAGAGATCAAACCCGACGATGATGGCATGATGCTAACAGTGGTTCACCATCGAAAGCCCAAAGGCCCAAGTGTGCCACATAGACCGCCTTTGATTTGGGACAAGATCCCTCCCCGATGAAAATGATGAAGCACATGAACTACATCCCGGGGCTCGGTTTGGGAAAACGCCATCAGGGAACTCAACAGATCAGCAATATCAAAGAACAGAATACCCCGCACCGCCCGGGATACTCTCCTACTCCCGAACACATTGCGGAGGACAAGCGAGCCGCACGAAAACGCTCCGCGTATAACAAAAGAGGCTTGCATGCAATCTCCGATCTTCGTCCCCACAGCCTTCGACATGACCAAGTACTTCAAAAAGAAGGCCGGTAACTTGGAAGAAGATCCGTAAAAGGGAACAGAGCCGATCGCCGCCAAACAAAGCCGGCCGACAACCATGGACAAGCTCCAGCAGTAACTCCGGCAAGATTCAGCAGGCCTCAAGCCAAATCCCGTCCGAAGAGCATTCCTCGACACACCGCCCGCCGGGATCCATAACCACCACTATTCACAATGAATTTTGGTTCGGGAAAACCCCTCTTTGGCGTAAGAACTCGAAAAACTCTCTCGTCAACACTCCCGCCCTCAACAAGCGGGACGAGTCCGCATTCGAGCTAGTAATGCCCAAGACAAAAGCAAAAGACTCCGCAGATGATGCCTGGGACGAACCACCGCTTCCACCTGCTTCTTCAAAGAAGAAATCGAGATGCCGATCTAATCGATTTTGTTTCGATAACTCTGTGATAGCAATGATCGGGAACGGTGACATAAAGCCTTTCAAGCCCCATCTCCTATCAAGCTCATTGCCACTCAATAACCGGGCCACCTTCTCCGACTCCACCGCCAAAGAAAAAGGACATGATCGAACAACTTGGTCTCGACCCTCGAGTCCTAGAGTCTAGTGTCAAAACTCATCCCGAGTCCATTAGCTTTGAATTTGAGTCTCTCGAGTCATCCGATGGCCTCACGCCGTAAGATTACGAACTCATTGCCAATAATGTATTCCCGTATGCTCTTAATGAATGCTTCGATCTTTCCGAGTATCCTCTCATTGCATCTTTAACAACCGATAAATTAACTAACACACAAACAGCTAATAACGATTCACTTGATAAAGAAGCATACATTAAACGAACAATACATTAAGCACATCTTTAAGCATGTTGTCAAACGAGAGAAAAACCGGGCCCAAGCTGCCGAGGAGGTTTTAACCAAAGTGAATTTGGGAACTGCTGAAGAGCCAAAAGAGACGCAAATCAGAAGTTTCTTCACCGGCACAGAGCAAGACGCATTGACTGCACTGCTCAAAGAGTTCGTGGACGTGTTCGCTTGGTCTTACCGAGACATGCTCGGATTAGATCCTAACATTGTAGAGCACCGAATCCCTTTGAATCCCGAGGCTAATCCCATCAAGCAAAAGCTATGCCGAATCAAGCCAGAGTGGTCTTTACAAGTCAAAGAGGAGATCGAAAAAATGCTCCGCGTCGGCTTCATCAGGGTGATCGAGTACCCCACATGGCTCTCCAATATCGTCACGGTCACCAAGGCCAATGGAAAAGTACGCTGTTGCGTGGACTTCCGAGATCTCAACAAAGCAAGTCCCAAGGACGATTTTCCACTACCCAACATCGACATGTTGGTAGACACTACAGCCAATTTCGAAGTCAAGTCCTTCGTGGACGGTTTTGCCGGCTACAATCAAATCAAGATGGCCGAAGAAGACCAAGAAAAACAAATTTTCACAACCCCTGGGAACCTACCGCTACGCAATGCCGTTCGGACTAAAGAACGCTCGGGCTACCTACCAACGGCAAAGAACCGCCCTCTTCCACGATATGATCCACAAAGAGATCGAAGTGTACGTCGATGACATGATCATCCACTCAAAGGGATCGACGGACAACACCTCACGCACCTGAGAAAATTCTTCAATCGCCTCCGAAAACACTCAATGAGGCTTAACCCCGCCAAATGCACATTTGGGGTTAACCGAGGCAAGGTTTTGGGATACATGGTCACCGAGAGAGGCATCGAGGTTGATCCTCAAAAGATCAAGGCCATCATCGAAATGAGACCACCGCAAACTCGTACGTAGGTGAAAAGCTTCATGGGCCGCCTACGCAATATATCGCCCGCTTCACAACCAATTGACCTCTATGTGCGAGCCAATCTTCAAACCGATGAAGAAGAACGCCGACATCGAATGGAACTCGAATGCCAAGATGCCTTTGAGAAAATAAAAGCATACCTTGTGAGTCCTCCGATTCTCTCGTCCTCCCCACGAGGAAAAGCCACCGTTGCTATACCTAACCGTGACCGACACCGCAGCTTGGAGCCATGCTCTGTCAAGAAAAGAAGGAGTCACGAGTCGAAAACGCCATCTACTTCGTCGGCCGAAAGTTTCAAGGCAGCGAACTCAATTACTCGGCCCTCGAGAAAACCTCCGCAGCCTCGGTATGGGTTGTCGGGAAACTACGGCACTACATGCGGCCGCACACGGCACACTTGGTTTCCAAAATGGACCCGCCAAGTACCTCTTCGACAAACCATCTCTCGTCAATGAGGCTCGCCAAATGGTCTTTCTTCCTAGCGGAATTTGACATCAAGTACGTCAACCAAAAGTCAATCAAGGGACGGGCCATGGCCGAACAACCGGCCGATTTCCCCACCGACGAGGCTCGAGGCCCCGAACCACAATTTCCAGACGAAGGAATCTTCGCAATCGAAAGCGAAAATCGATGGCAACCGTTCTTCGACGGAGCAGCCTAACAAAAAGGGAAACGGCATCGGTATGCTCTTGGTAGATCCCAAGGACGAGCACACCCCGATTGCTATAAAGCTCAATTTCGAGGTAACCAACAATGCCGCCGAATATGAAGCTCGCGTGCTGCTGGACTACAAGCCGCACTCGAGAGGAATGTCCGTAAACTCGAAGTTTATGGGGACTCACCTTGATCATCAACCAAGTCTCCAACAAGTGGAAAACCATAGACCTGTGCTTGCAAAAATACCATGCCCGCATGGAGGACCTCATCACGCAATTCGAAGAAGTCACCTTCCACTACTTGCCAAGAGACCGAAACAGTTTGCAGATGCCTTAGCCACCTTGGCTTCCCTTGTAGAAATCCCGAAGGAAAAGCAATCAAACCCTTCAAAGCTCGGACGAAAGGAAATTCCCGCCTACCGTTGTGAGATCGAACCGTAACTCTAAGCCCGTCAATGAGCCATGGTATAACCGCATCTTCTAATACCTCAAGAACGGGAAACCACCTTCATGAACAAGGAAGACCCACACACGTAAGGGGTCAAAACCAAGAGCGTCATGGCCCTAAAATGCCTTGCCTCTCACTTCGTCATCCTCGGGACATGCTATACAAGAAACGCTACCATGGGCCACTCCTACGCCGCATCGCCCAAGAAGAAGCAAACAAGTTCATGAACGAAGTCCACAATGGGGCTTGCGGTCCCCACATGAACGCCGTGAGCCCCGATGCAAATCATTCTCGTGGATGGGCTACTACCGGATCTCCATGGAGGCAGATTGCATCCACTTTGTCCGAAGCCGCGACAAGTGCCAACGGTTCTCCAACCTCAATCATCCGCCGCCCCACGATCTCTACCGCATGACTACACCTTGGCCCTTTGCCACTGGGAATTGACGTCATCGGGAAAATCGCTCCGCCAGCAAAGAACTGGTCACGAAGTTCATCTTAGTAGCCATCGACTACTTCACCAAATGGGTCGAAGCCAAGTCCTACAAGGTACTCACCTCCAAGAAGGTCGCGCATTTCCTCAAGGAAAACATCATCTCGCCGATACGGCATCCCAAATGAGGTCATATCGTACAATGGTTCACACTTCGAAGGGGAATTCGACGATCGCCGGCTGAATTCAAGATCACACGCCACAAATCTTCTCCCTACCGGCCACAAACAAACGGCGCCGTGGAAGCAAGAAACAAAACCCTCGAACGGATCATCCGAAAATGACCACCCGAGGACGAGATTGGCCCGAGAAGCCGCACCTTGCACTTTGGGGCTACCGCACATCGCCGTAATGCCCACGGGAGAAACCCCATTTGCCCCGACATACGGGATGGAAGCAGCCCTTCCCATCGAGCTAGAAATTCCCTCACTCCGAGTGCCGCTGAAAATGACATCAACGAAGTCGAATGGCTCCGAAGCCGACATGACGAATTGGCTCGCTAGACGAGCGACGACTAAAGGCCATGGAACACGTCCGAGCCTATCAAAGCAGATGGCTAGAGCTTTCGACAAGAAAGTCAAATCCCGAGACATCGTGGAAGGTGACCTTGTACTCAAAGAAAAGCCTCCCACTCGAACCAACCCACTGGGAAAATGGGAACCCACATGGATCGGCCCTTTCGTGGTTCAAAAGATCTTCTCCGAGGCGCCATGAAGCCGATGCACCTAGACGGCAATCCCTTCATGAATCCAAATAACGGAAGCAAACTTCGCAGATACTTCGCCCGAAGAAGAACAACTGTGCATCTCTTGGCACTCCATGTAGTGTCGAACTACGCAGACTGAGCCCTCTAGTCCGGGAACGTAGGCAACCTTAATTGGTCCGGTCTAAAATACACAAAAAGTCAAAAGTTTGAATGTCAATCAAGACCTCCATCAAGCTACGCACTCTTCAAGAACACGCCCCAACAGTCACCTTGACCAAGTCAAACGACGGCGGCAACATCAAAGGACATCCGAGGGTCACTCAGAATCAAACGACTGACTCATGTCTGCTTCCAAGCCAGGGGCTTGTCCTCGCCCTCACGCGCTTCAAAAAAAAAAAAAAGGGAGCTCGAGCAAGGGCTCACAAAAAAAAATAAATAAAAAAAAGGGAGCTCGAGCAAGGGCTCACAAAAGAAAAAAACAAAAATAAAAGAAGCTCAAGCAGAAGCTGCGAAAAATAGGTCAAGAGCCCGACGCCAACAAGAGGCAAGGAAGCTGCAAAAAAGACCGTCAAAACGACTTGTCAAGGGAGCATTCAACCTCTCACCAAGCACAAAGCCTAAGCAAAAGGGATTGCCGTCATGGCCTGCCGCTTCAGCCCGCAAATGCAAATGTAAAAGTCCAAAGATGGACGCCGACAAAGTGCACAAAAGAAACAAAGGCAAACAAGAGATCTTGCGTCTCGACAAAGCTTTAAAAGTAAATCACAAATCACTAACGGTTACAAAATTTCTTGATGAGTTCAAGCACGGTCTACTCTCAAGTTCACAACATGCTAAAAGACAAATTAATACATTTAACAAATAATGTGTTTGCAATGCAATGAATGGATACCTAGGAGGTCATTCCGCGCCATCTCGCGCTTGTCCCCTCGCCATTCTTTCCTTTCTTCCCTCGTCCCCGCGAGTCTTCTTTCGCTCCACGTGAACCAACTCGCGTCTCTCGCCCGAGATCGTGGGTCCTCCCCGTAGAGTCAAACAATCCAAGAGCTCTCGTGGCTTCATTCGCCCGTGCTTCGGCTCGGATCTCCTCCCCGCGAGTCCGTAAAAGAGGACCTCTCCCCGTCGCCGGTCAACTCTAGTCTCGTAGTCAAACAAAGTGTCTCCCGTCACATCCAAAGGGTCGACTGTGCTTCGGCACTCCTAAGGCAATAGCTACTACGGCAACCGGGTCCTGGCTACACGCCTGCCAAGACCACTTGGGACCGCCAACACGCCGCTTCATACTGTGCCAGGTACCGAGTCGTCAATACGACGCTCCCCGACGTCTAAGGAGTACCACAGAGGGAAAGCGGAATACTTCCATACCCTCGTAAAATACAAGAAGGTACCCGAAGCCGCCATACAAAGAGGAACTACCTCCGCAGCAGCAAGGTCATCCTGCACCCCAACAAAGGCTCCCGCTTCATCCCAAACCGCCGGAAACAAGCGACGGAATATAGAAGGAGGACCAAGACAAACCTCGGAACTCGACAACGTAGACCCTTCCTCGCAAGATCCTCCTAGTCTCAATCCTCCAGGCGGAACCCACCAATGGATCTGATGCGTACCAAGCCGTGCCATCCATCTCTCCCAGCGGATCGATCCATATCCAACACAAGAGGTCGCCGAGCAAATGACCACGGGCTAAACGACGCCGGAGCCTCTGCATGGCCCGAAGTCTCTCTCGCAGCCACAAGGTGAGCAAAGCGGGCTTCCCCTCTCATGAACCGATCCCCGCCGCACGGCCGATACCATGAAGAGTCTCCCCAAAGACCAACGGGACAATATCCTCTCCACTGGCAGGCCCAACCACATCTAGCAAAGCACCATCGCAAATGCCAAGGGAGCCGACCAGAAGAGCGTCGCCATCACGCACAAGGCGAATGCATCCCAAGAGACGTCACTCTCATCATCAACCATGAACCGCTCCGGCAGCTCGTAAATGTCGATATGACCCGAATCAAGGATCATGCCCCGCACTTCTTCCAACGAAGTACGAAGAAAGCCTCGCAAGCTTCACGCTCACCGCAGACCACCAATCAAAGGAAGCGAGATGGCCTCCACCTCCGGTCCTCCAATCAAAGCCCGAAAATCCTCAAAAGTGGGCACCATTTCATTGTAGGAGAAACAAGACACGTGCCTCCTAACATCCTGCAACTTCGCGGCAGCCCGCAACAAATCCCAATCAGAACCAACTCCTTAAAAGACCAAATCGAGCAAAGACGAAACCTTACCTCGAAAGCCCGTCTCTCGATGCCTCATACGGCGCCGCATCCACGTTTTCAACCGCTCAAGGAAGTGTGCTTGCCTCTCCCGCGAAAGCCTCGGCAAAATTCTAGGGACGTACGAAGAATCCATGGCAAAAATGGAGGTTCCTAGAGAAAATGGGGAAGAAAGCTCGAAAATGGCCGCAAATGGGGAAATGAGGAAGAACCAGCACCGGAAAGCATTTATGTCCTTCCCAAAGCAAGGTTGGTCCGTACGACCTCTTTGCATGCTAAGTATGTCCGTACGGACCTCCTTGCAAAAAGAACCCATTTTCCCCAAAGAAACAAGCATAACAACCACTGTCCTCGCCAGACCTTGCTCCAAACCGCCCAAACACTGCCAAAGCCATTCCCCAAACATACACTACCCACAAACGCACTCTCACTCACGTGGCATGCAAAAAATATAATAATAATAGCAACCATTTCTAGGACAAATCCCGGAATCACAAAATGACATTACATCTTAAAATAAAATGTTGTTTGCCGTGCAAATATGAGTGTTTTATTACAGAATATCAAATGTCCGTTGCTAAAAAAAAAAAGAGAAGATATGGAAAGAGGGAAAGCAAATGGACCCTAATCCGACTCTTCAAAGATCATCATCATCCTCGCCGAGGTCCTCCAGAGAAGTCGGGCATCCCCGTGAACTCGCCCGCCACATCCTCGTCATCGAGTACCGAGCCCCGCCGAGGCCGCCACTCAAAGTAATCCGAAGGATCAAATCCGACGAAAGGATCGAAGAAAGAAGGCTCGAGGATCCTCACCCCGCGCATCCCGAGGGGGAAGAACCGATAAAAGGGCCGCTGCCGCCTGAGCTCCCGAAGACGTCCCCGCATCCATACTATGCCGCCTCGAAGGTCCCTCCCGCCGCGGCTCCGGCTCGCTCTAGGCGGAGGAACGTCTGCGTAATGCCTCGAAGGCATAGGCTCGTACGCCGGCACGCGTCGCGAAGACCGGCAAGATATCTTCGACGCCATCTTCTTCGCAAACGACCTCATCGCCACATAACGGCGAGTCAAGATATCATAGGCTCTCCCGGACTCCGCACCAACAAAGCCTAAGGAAACGTCAAAGAATACATACGCTTATACTCAACAACAAAAAGAGAAAAATACGTAAAAGATGCCAAGATGGAAAAGAGTCGCACACTCACCGATCTATCGATCCACTGTATGCAAGCAGAGCTCGCTCAGAACGGCATGACACCCTCCTCCTCGATCCGTCCCCTGACATACGTGAAATCCGGCCCCGCATCGGAACCTCTGGGAGCCCGCGGCCCGCCTCTCTCTCCTCGCGCACTGCGGCGTCCTCGCCTTCCTCCTCACGAAGGCCCCGTACTCCTCTCCATACAAGATGAACTCCTCGACGCCCACACCGCCAAGGTACCTCTCAAAATCGAGCACATCCATGTCCCGGAATCAAGCATCCCAAAGGGAGGGTCCTCGGAGCCACGGAAGCACACCGGGCCATGCCGCGTAAGACCCGCTCCCGTATACATAACATCGCAGTCAAGCCCCGCAAGCATCTTCCGCCGCGCTGCCACTCCTGAGCCCTCAAACTCATCCCCTCATACCGAGCCCACGGGAACAAAACAAACCCCTCCGGCTACCCTCTCTAGACGCTCCCGCACATCCCCGTAGGCGATGGTGAGATTCCCTCTCGCCGGTCCTCCTCTTCCTCGCCGTACGAGCCCAGCCCAAAGATAGCAGGATACGCAGCAATGCCCCTGGATCTCTATCCCACGGGAAGCACCGAAAACCTCATAGAACCACACCGTGACAAAACAGAAAAGGCTCAAGCAAAAGAAAATGTGGAAACGACAAGTTGCTAAATCAAAACAAAGAATGAGCTCATACCTCCAAAGCAAAGTCAAAACAAAGCAATGAATCAAGCTACACTCCCCGCTAAACCGGTCCAAAGAGAAGTAGAGCTCGCCAAGCCTCGCTCGCCCCAAGCAATGTCACAAACTCTATCCAGATCAATCAAGCTCTCCAACAAAGCAAAGGGAGCCGCAGCCGCGTGGTTCGAGAACAAAGTCTCTGACAATGCATACCACAAAAAGGAGCGCGCCAGCCGCTCCGCCGACACCTGGCCGGTACCCCTGACATAGGCCCCAATACCGGCCGTGATCTTCGCCCACGTCGCTATATAGCATCCCTGTGCCCCTGCGAGGACGAGGCTCAAAGCCCAGCAGCTCGGCCAACACAAAGACGGAGATCATATCTCTCCACCGCACCGGCCCTCCTTTGAAGGAAAGCCCGGTAATCGCAGCAAAGTCGGCCTGGCGTCACCGTCACCTCTCCCCAACTCGTATGGAAGGTGTGGGTGGTATCCCACCAATACTCGTAAAGGCCAAGGAAGACGCTCTTGTTCTTCCTCGTGTCGAAACCCCGCCGTGTTCTCTACGAACACACCTGTGCCGTAAGCGTAGACCAGCCTCCTGGGACTCGGCCTACCATCCACGGAAATATCGTGCATCCGCCGCCACAGCTCAACAACAATTTCGAGCGATCCCCGAGTCTTCATCCTCTTGGCCTTCCCGCCATAAGCCCCGCCTCCCGCAGTAAACACAAAGAAAGGTACGTCAATCACAAGCATTTCTAATATAAAACAAAAGGCACAAAAGTCCGTCCCAACACTAAAGCCATGAAAATAACTCCGTCACAAAACACGGCAGCACATATTTTTCACATATAACCCGTCACAAAACACGGCACACATTGCACATATTTTTCACATATAACCCGTCACAAAACACGGCACACATTGCACATATTTTTCACATATATCCCGTCACAAAAACACGGCACATATTGCACATATTTTCCCCACAAAGTCCGTCACCCAAAAACACGGCACACACTGCATAACACATTTTTCAAAAAAAAAAAAAATCCGTCCCTACACGGTACACACTTTCAGACAAAACCCGTCACAAAATACGGCACATGTCACATTTTTTCACAAAAATTGTCACTACACGACAAACTTTTCTCATAATGTACATACATAAATAGCATACGGTATAAAACACCAAAGCATGCATTTCATTAGAGAAGCACTTTATTTTCACAAATAAAAGCTAATCTACACATTTCTGCACAAAATACACATACCCACAATTTTTACATGTCCATTTTCAACAATTCATCAAGAATTTCGCAAAAGGCATAAAAAAAAAATAATAACAAAAATGCGAAAAACTAAAACCTAGTTCTAGCATTCAAAAATTCGAGCAGGGAATCAAAACGGAACGGATTTCTTACCTCCCCGACGTTCCTAGAGCGACGATTGTGCACCTCCGGATTCGGATACAAGACATCCGGATTCTTCGAAGACGGAACGAACGAGATCCAATTTCTTTGAAGCTTCATCCGTTGCTCGACCACCTCTTGACTGCGTTGACGACGACTCCTTCGAGATCCTTCAGCCATGGCAAGCAATTCAAGCAAAAAATTGTTGATTTTGGTTAACAATGGAGGATTTTTTCTCTCTCTCTCTCGCCTGGTTCACGAACTGGAAATGGGAAATGAAGGGGATGCCTCGGTTTTAAACCCGGTCAAAACCTGGGAACTGTAAAAAACCAACTTGGTCCGTACGGACCTCTTTGCAGCCAGGTTGGTCCGTACGGACCTCTTTGCAAGGGGTGGCCAAATTACTTTCCTGCCCTTATAATCTTTGCCCCTGGCTGTCCTAAGGCCTTTTTCAGCAAATCCAAGTGCAGAATGGTCCCTAACCCTTCAATTCAACCACCGGCCGTCAACGTAAGACCGGTCTTCGCCCACTTCAACGGCAATTCAACCCCCGGCCGTCAGCGTAAGCCCGGACCTCGCCCACTCTAACGACAATTCAACCACCGGCCGTCAGTGTAAGACCGGTCCTCGCCCACTCCAACGGCAATTCAATCCCCGGCCATCAACGTAAGACCGGTCCTCGCCCACTCCAACGGCAATTCAATCCCTGGCCATCAACGTAAGACCGGTCCTCGCCCACTCCAACGGCAATTCAATCCCCGGCCATCAACGTAAGACCGGTCCTCGCCCACTCCAACGGCAATTCAATCCCCGGCCGTCAACGTAAGACCGGTCCTCGCCCACTTCAACGGCAATTCAATCCCCGGCCGTCAGTGTAAGACCGGTCCTCGCCCACTCCAACGGCAATTCAATCCCCGGCCATCAACGTAAGACCGGTCCTCGCCCACTCCAACGGCAATTCAATCCCCGGCCATCAACGTAAGACCGGTCCTCGCCCACTCCAACGGCAAGTCAATCCCCGGCCATCAACGTAAGACCGGTCTTCGCCCACTTCAACGGCAATTCAATCCCCGGCCATCAACGTAAGACCGGTCCTCGCCCACTCCAACGGCAATTCAATCATCGGCCGTCAACGTAAGACCGGTCCTCGCCCACTCCAACGGCAATTCAATCCCCGGCCATCAACGTAAGACCGGTCCTCGCCCACTCCAACGGCAATTCAATCCCCGGCCATCAACGTAAGACCGGTCCTCACCCACTCCAACGGCAATTCAATCCCCGGCCATCAGTGTAAGCCCGAAACTCGCCCACTCCAACGGCAATTCAACCACAGACCAGTCTTCGCCCACTCAACGGCCATTCAAGAAGGAGCCAACACCTCCCAGTACGAATATCAAGTCACGAGACGCCTCCAAAGCGCCCGACGGCAATTCCAGAAGGAGCCAACACCTCCCAGCACGAATATCAAAGCACAAGACGCCTCCAAAACGCTCAACGACAACTCAACCACTGACCCTCAAAAGAGGTCCGAAGTCATCTTCCCAACGTAAAGGGCCCCTACAAGGTCATGCATCCCGCAATTCAAGCACCGGCAAAGCCGCTGTAAGCCCGAACCTAGCCCACTTCAACGGCAACGCAAGCACCGGCCATCAAAGTAAGCCCGAGCTCCTCCCCCGACAAGTCAAAGGGAAGTCATACAAGACTGCATATCCCCAGCACCGACCATCATCCTTGCCCACTCAACGGCAAAACAAGCACAAGAAGGAGCCAACACCTCCGAGTACAAGTCCCAAGGCACGAAGCGCCTCCAAAATGCCAAATGGTAAAGCAATCACCGGCCGTCATCCTTGCCCACTTCAACGGCAACGCAAGCACCGGCAGTCATCATAAGTCCAACCTTCTACTCAACATGCAAAAACACAAGGCATCTACGCCTCTCGCAATCAAAGCACAAGGCAGCCATGCCTCCACAATTGCGGCTAGAAGACGATTCAAAGTCCTCGCGTATAACATCAACCGCCGCCAGAAGACGATTCAAAGTCCTCCCGCGTGGCACCAACTGCGGCTAGAAGACGATTCAAAGTCCTCGCGCATAACACCAACCTCCGCCAGAAGACGATTCAAAGTCCTCCCGCGTGGCACCAACTGCGGCTAGAAGACGATTCAAAGTCCTCGCGCATAACACCAACCGCCGCCAGAAGACGATTCAAAGTCCTCCCGTGTGGCACCAACTGCGGCTAGAAGACGATTCAAAGTCCTCGCGCATGACATCAAACCTCAGCCAGAAGACGATTCAAAGTCTTCAAACATGGCGCAACCGCAATCAGAAGACGATTCAAGTCCTCACAATTATCTCCGGCCCGGAAGGCCTTAAACCACCCGATTAGGAAAATCGTAAAATTTCCATCCCAGGACACCACCACGTCCTCACAATTGACCTCGGCGGTCACTACATTTCAGGACACCACCACGTCCTTACCACTGACCTCGGCGGTCATACAACACCCAGGGCACCACCACGCCCGCACTCACAATTTCACGACACTCTGAACTACGACCAGGCTTGATTCCCGCCAAGGATACGTAGGAATCCTATCACAGGTCCAGCCCATCGACCTATGCGGTCACCCAGACACCACCACGTCCTCACAACCGACCTCGGCGGTCACACGACACTTCAGTGGCACCACCACGCCCGCATTCACAAAACACTCACCCCACACTCGAACTACGACCGGCTTGATTCCCGCCGTGGATACGTAGGAATCCTATCACAGGTCCAAATTTACCGACCTAAACGGTCACACAATAGGACACCACCACGTCCTCACACCGACCTTTCCGGCCACATTATCTCCCAAAGACGCGATCCAGATTAGGACCCTTATCTTATCGGCGACCCCACTTCTTTCATAAGTGACGTCGTCGAGGGGCTTCGTAAGTACCCCAACTGGATCACACCCTTTCAAACACACGGGAAGCACCGCAGACTCATCAACGCAGCCTCGACGACCCCTCTCACTCAAAACCTCTCTAAACCCCCAACCAAACCAGGGAGGAGCCTTTCTCGGGGATAAAAAGGGACAAAAGGACCTTTTGGGAATTTTCAGAAATTGGAAAAGCAATAATGGTCCGTACGGACCTCTTTGCTTTAATAATTACCGAATCTTCTTAAAGTCCACAATATTCCCTCAAATCCCGGGAAAATGATTACCCTCATGCTTAGTTGGTCCGTACGGACCTCTTTGCATGCAAGATGGTCCGTACGGACCTTATTGCTCGTGGGACACCATAATTACAAATATTCACCATCATCACATATTCCCTCAAATCGAGGAAAACCAAAATACTGGATTACTGTGAGGTCCGTACGGACCTCTTTGCACCTAATCCGGCACTATAAATAGAGGGCTCCCCCTCCTCATTTTCACACACCTCCCACTTCTCTCTTCCTCCCTAGGCCTTCGGCTTCCCCTCTAAGTCCTTCCGAGGCATTCCCGCCCTTTCGGATCCTTCCGAGGCCTTCCGAGCCCCCTCATGGTGCTCCGGCCTCCCCGAGCGCTCCCGCGACGCTCCCGCGCTGCCCCGAGGCACTCTCGAGGTACTCGAGGCCCTCGTGGTACTCCGAGGCCTTGCTCGGTCTTTCCACGGTCTCCCGGCTCTTTCCGAGTCAAACCGGCGATCCCAAACCACGCCGAAACTCGCCCGAGTGACTCCCGCCATCTCAACGCACGCCGAACCTTCGCCCGAGTGATCCCGACGATCCCCACGCACGCCGAACCTCTCGCCCGAACGCAGCCTCGCAACATCAACTCACGCCGAAACTCGTCCGCGTACAACCGGCATCTCCCGAAGCAATCCAGATCCATACCGGAACGCTATTCCGACCTCAAACACTATTCCCCAGCGGAAGACAGACACGAACCAACATTGGTAAGGCTTCCTTCCATTACTATTTCAATACATTTCCATACATAGCATACAATGTAGACATCCGATACAGCATGCATTTTTAAAAGCACACACACACACACACAACATTTAAAGGATATTAGGGGTATCCGAAAGACTCGTTTTACGAGGTGACTCGGGTGAGCTCTAATATTCTAATATTCTCTTCCCGAGGAGTCATCTGACCTCCGAACTCAAAATCTCATCACATAAAAACAGTTTAAAATTATCTTTAAACTGATGCCCTTTTTCAATGTTTTGGGCTTAATAAAAACGGCGTGGCGACTCTACGAAATGCGAAAGCAAAACGGCGGGACGAACCGCCGCCAACGCGAAAGATGCCGGATGCCGGGACTGCGAAGCCTTTCTCGGATCCGGGCTATTTCACTAGGTCGCCCTTTCGGTTTTTTCAACCTAGTTGGGTATTACTCTTTTAGCACACCTTTTTTTTTGTTTTTTTTTGTTGTTTTTTTTTGTAGTGCAACCCTGTTTTTTACCTAGGCCGCCTTTTCGGCTTTTCAACCTAGTTGGGTATTACTCTTTTAGCACTTTTATTGGGAGATGACTCAGTGCTTCACGCGTAGTATCTGCGCAGCTTGTCGCCATTTACTGGGTGTACGAAAGGATTTCCGTCAAGGTCTTCTAGTCGCATGGCTCCTCCGGAGAAGACCTCTTGAACGACGTACGGCTCGACCCAGACAGGATCCCATTTGCCAAGCGGGTTGATGCGGGCTGGAGGCTTTTCCTTCAGAACGAGGTCACCTTCCCTGATGTCCCGGTGTTTTACTTTCTTATCGAAGGCTCTGGCCATCCTTCCTTGGTAAGCTCGAATATGTTCCATGGCTCTCAACCGGCGTTCATCTAGCAGGGCCAATTCATCATGGCGACTCTGGAGCCATTCGACCTCGTTGATCTGGCTTTCTAATAGCACACGGAGTGAGGGGATCTCTAGCTCGACTGGGAGCATGGCTTCCATTCCGTAGGTGAGAGCAAATGGTGTTTCCCCGGTTGCCGTTCTGACAGATGTTCTGTATCCCCAGAGAGCAAGGTGAAGTTTGTCAGGCCAATCTCTGCCTCGGACAGCCATTTTCCGAATGATGTTCTCCAAGGTCTTGTTTGCTGCCTTGACGGCTCCGTTAGTTTGGGGCCTATAGGGAGATGACTTGTGACGGGTTATTCTTAATTCCGCCAGCAGCCTGTCGCATTCCCCTTCAAAGTGGGATCCATTATCTGAGATGATTTCGGCTGGCAACCCGTATCTGCATATGATGTTCTCTTTGATGAAGAGGGCTACTTTCTTTGAGTTGAGGACTTTGTAGGATTTGGCTTCAACCCATTTGGTGAAATAGTCCACTGCTACCAGGACGAATTCGTGGCCGTTGCTGCCTGGTGGGGTGATTTTGCCTATGACATCAATTCCCCAAGTGACGAAAGGCCAAGGGGTTGTCATGCAGTAGAGCTCGTGTGGAGGAAAGTGGTTGAGGTTCGAGTACCACTGGCATTTGTCGCAGCTTCTGACGAACTGAATGCAGTCGGTTTCTATGGAGATCAAAAATACCCCATTCTCAGTATGATTTGCATTAGAGCCCGAGCATTCATGTGGGGGCCACAGGTACCACCATGTACTTCTTTCATGAGTTCGGTAGCCTCTTGTTTGCTGATACACCGCAGGAGGGGGCCTTGATAGCGCTTTTTGTACAACATATTCCCCAAAAGAACATAATGGGAGGCAAGTCGCTTCAGGGCTGAGAGACTTTTTGCTTTGATTCCCTCTTTATATTCCCCATCTTCATTTTTGAAAGAGCCTTCACCGTTCTTCAAGTACTGATAAATCTGGGTATACCAGGGATCATTGGCCAGTTCGGCCTCCACTTCAATTTCAAAGCAATAAGCGGGGTTTTCTCTTCTCCCGACTCTGAATGGTTTGACAGACTTTCCTTCTGGTACTTCGACGAGAGAGGCTAGTGTTTCCAGAGCATCTGCGAACCTGTTGCGATCCCTGGGCAAGTAATGAAAGCTGATTTCCTTGAACTAGCTCTTCCATATAAGTGTGATATTTCTGCAGACCCGGATCCACGGTCTTCCATTTGTTAGAGACCTGGTTGATGATGAGAGCAGAATCACCATACACTTCCAATTCTTTGATATTTCTTTCAAGAGCAGCCTCCAACCCGGGTATGCAAGCTTCATATTCGGCAGCGTTGTTGGTAACCTCGAAGTTCAACTTTACTGCTATGGGGGTATGTTCATCGGCAGGCTCGACCAGAAGCATTCCTATCCCATTTCCTCTTTTGTTTGACGCCCCATCAAAGAAGAGCTGGCAACGATTTTCTCCTTCTAGAGTAAAGATTCCGTCATCAGGGAATTGGGGTTCAGGTCCTCGGGACTCATCACTTGGGAAGTCGGCCAGTTGTTCAGCCATTATTCGCCCTTTCATGGATTTTCTCGTCACGTAAGTGATGTCGTATTCAGCCACGAAGAACGACCATTTTTCCAACCTCATGGAGATGGAAGGCTTGTCGAACAAATATTTGATGGGGTCCAACTTCGAGAACAGATGTATCGGGTGAGACTGCATGTAGTGCTTCAACTTTCCCACTACCCGCACTGTGCCCTCGCAAGTCTTTTCACAAGCAGAATAATTGAGTTCGCTCCCTTGAAGCTTTTTGCTCACGAAATAGATGGCATTTTCAACCTTGGAATCTTTCTTCTCTTGAGCTAACATAGCCCCAATTGTTGTATCCGTGACAGTTAGATATAGCAATAGTGGCTTTTGCTGATGTGGCGGGTAAAGAATCGGGGGATTCACAAGGTACGCCTTGATCTTTTCAAAAGCAAACTGGCATTCCGGAGTCCATTCCGTGTAGGCACTTTTCTTTATCAACTTGAAGATCGGCTCACAGATCGAGGTCAGCTGATTTACAAAACGGCTTATGTATTGCAGTCTTCCCATGAAGGATTTTACTTATGTCAGCGTCCGAGGTGGTTTCATTTCGACTATGGCCTTGATTTTCTAGGGGTCCACTTCAATTCCCCGTTCCGTCACCATATATCCTAGCACCTTGCCTCGTCTTATGCCGAAGGTGCACTTGGCTGGATTTAGTCTCATACTGTGGTCTCGGAGGCGGCTGAAGAATTTTCTCAGATCAACAAAGTGCTGGCCATCTGATCCTTTGGAATGTATTATCATATCGTCCACATAGACCTCAATTTCTTTGTGGATCATGTCATGGAACAAGGCTGTAGCTGCCCTCTGGTAAGTAGCCCCGGTGTTCTTCAGTCCGAATGGCATGACCGTGTAGCAGTACGTTCCCCAAGGGGTTGTAAAGGCTGTCTTGGCTTGGTCCTCTTCCGCCATTTTGATTTGGTTGTAGCCGGCAAATCCGTCAACAAAGGATTTAACCTCATAATTGGCTGTGGTATCGACCAGCATGTCAATATTTGGTAGGGGGAAATCGTCTTTTGGACTAGCCTTGTTCAAGTTTCTGAAGTCCACGCAGCATCGGATCTTCCCGTTGGCCTTGGTCACTGTCACTATGTTGGAAAGCCATGTCGGATATTCAATGACCCTGATGAATCCTGCTCTGAGCATCTTTTCGATCTCCTCTTTCACCTGCAGAGACCGTTTGGGCTTAATTCTTCTCAGCTTCTGCTTTACTGGTTTGACTTCCAGGTCGAGCGGTATCCGGTGTTCGACTATGGAAGGGTCGAGGCCAGGCATATCCTTATAGGACCATGCAAACACATCCACAAATTCTCTTAGCAGCTCAATCAGAGTGTCCTTTTCAGTTCCTTCGAAGAAACTACCAATCTGCGTCTCTTTAGGCTCTTCCGCAGTTCCCAAATTCACACGTGTCAAAACCTCTTCGGCAGCTTGGGCTCGATTTTCCTCTTTCCGAACAACCTGCTTAAAGATTTCTTTGATATATTGTTCATTTAATGTTTCTGCTTCTTTATCTAGTGAATCATTATTAACTGTTTTTAGGTTATTAGTTAATTTATCATTAGTTAAAGTGGCAATCAGGGGATACTCAGAAAGGTCCATCATTTCATTAAGAACAAAGGGGAATACAGCATTTGCGACAACTTCGTAGTCTTCAGGCGTAAGGCCATCGGACGACTCTAGAGACTCGAATTCAACAATGAGAGACTCGGAGGACTTTACATAGGTTGACACAAGGGGATGGGGGACCAATCCAAGCTTTGTGATCATTTCCTCCTTGGTTGCGGATGGACCCGAGAGAGTTTCCCAATTCTTCAGTGGCATTGCTGTCAGTGGCCTCATGACTCGGGAATCGAATTGCTTCTGTCCTCCTCCCTCAATCATTGCTACCATCTCCTTAACCGAACCAAAGTCGATCAGGTCAGGCCCCTGGACCTCCTCTCCGAATAGTTGCTGCATAACAGGACCATCCCAATCATCTGAAGGGAATTTTGCGGCTTTAGTTTTCGGCACTGTCAGCTCGAACTCAGCTTTTGGACCTTCCTGGGCGATCAGGATCACGGTGGCAAGTTTCTCGAACTGCTCTACTAGGCTTGGCACGCCTTTGAAAGTGTACTTGCTTTCCATGGTGGTGGTAGCCCCAGGTATCTAGGGTAGATTTAGAAACATTCTACGAACCGGATTTGCCTTGGTTCCCCTGAACTTGCTGAGTTTATGATGTAATTTCATCCAACCCTCTGTAGGAGTAGGATCTTCGGCTGTGGCATTATCCTGCTGTGTTGCACCTTTTACAAAGTAGTCTGCCAAATTAGGACTGAAAGGGAGAGATTTAGGACCGTTGACCGGGACCCTTTTCGCGGCAGCTTCTCCCCTCTTTCGAACAATTTCCCCTGAGGTTGGTTCATATCCCAGGCTATGGCGAGTTTTCTGTTCTTTCACCTCAATGACTTTGTGAGTTCCCTGCTGATGCTTCCCCAAACCGAGGCCAGGCAGGTAGCTCATCTTTCTCATCATCTTCAAGACCGGAGGGATTTTGTCCCGAGTGATTGTCAGATCTACGTTACAAACTTGGGCTTTAGGAGGCTCGACTGTGAAGCATGTCAGCATGAGGCCGTCCTCATCATGTTTGATCTCCAGAATAGGTATTCCACCCGTATCCGTGCCCTCCAAAGTGACTAGGTCTCCATAAATGGTCGTTAAATCCCCATCCGATACGAACTTCACACACTGATGGAGGCTTGAAGCGACCCCCTTGACTTGGTGCAGCCAGGGTCTTCCCAACAGAGCATTAAAGGTGATTGGGATATCAATGACCTGGAATTCCATGAGTATCATTTTCTTGCCAAACCAGAGGTTCAAGGTGGCAACCCCGAGTAATGTGCGAGATGTCGAGTCATAAGCTTTGACTGTGAGGGAGGAAGGCTTCAGATCTGTAGACTTGATGTCGAGCAGACTCATGATCTTGGCTGGGAGGATATTCATTCCGGACCCATTGTCAACCAAAACTCGAGGGAGACGCCGTTCATCCAGCTGGACCGTGATGAAGAGAGGCTCATTGTGATCGACTCCGAACTGAGGGAGATCAAGGTTTGTGAAAGTGATTATTGATATGTGACTATTATATAGTCAATTATCCTAGTTTTTATATACTTTTACATAAATAAATCATCACTTTTCATTTAGTTTTTAGTACTTTTTACTTACTTTTGCTATTTTATTAGATTTTACGTTTTTGGTATGTTTTATACATTTTTAGACAGGTTTTAGGGTCATTTTATATCTAAAGGATACTTGGGCTAATTGGTCCGAAAGGATGGAGGAACACCAAGCAAAATAAACACTCAAAGCTGAAAACCAGTGGGAGCGGCCGTGCAGCAAAAATGGGAGCGGCCGTGCATCATAAGCCATGGCCGGCCATTTTAGCCCATGGAGTGGCCGAGCACTGAAGAGCCCTGGCTGTGTCAACCCCGGAGCGGCCGTGCAGCTATTTTGGGAGCGGCCGTGCAAATCTCCAAGTTCAAATTCAAAACTGGCGCCAAAGAGGACACGACCGTGCGAAATCCTTGACACGGCCGTGCAAGTCGTGACTGCAGATGTAAAGGCACCTTTTGATGGCACCCAATTGAAGAGTATCCTCCCTTTTATAAATAGGACCCTTGTAATCAGTCTTAGATACGAATTTTTAGAGAGAAATTACTGATATTATATAGATAGAGAGTACAAACATTTGTGACAACAATTTTCCAAAGGAGTTTGAAGATCAAAGTCATTATTTGTTCTTGGAATCACTTTGGAGGAAAAGCAATAAAAGTGAAGCATTATTCTCAGCAATCGCCTTCTTTATTCATAAGTCTTTCTTACTCAATCTTTATTTCTACTTTTATGTTATTAATGGCTTGTGAGTAATCCTCCATATTCTTGGGGTTGGAAACTCAAAAGCATACTTATTCATCATCTAAAAATGTTTAGTCTTGTCTTCTTCCTTCATCTAAAACAATCTCTTTATATTATTCTCTAAATGCCTTACATTTTGGAGATATCCAATTTGTATGATTCACCAATTGAGAGAAGTACCTAGCGGAGAATCTCGATTGACGGAACCATATAAAGAAACTAGGTTTCATTGATCACGAGAGTAGTTCAATGGCCTAGGGATGTTCCTTTAATGGAAAGTATGTTGACTCTCGTCCTTAATGGATTCTTACTAATTATGGTCAGCTAGAGATAAGCCGGAACGCCCGTTTGTGACAGGGCGGGAATAACGTAAACGGAAATCTCAAACAGTTAGGACATAATTAGTGAAGAATACAAACGCTATTGTCTTAGCCCGAAGTAGCGTAGGCTTAACATACCATCCTTGCTTTTTGTGAAAACCTTTTATCTCTAAGACAATGACAATTTGATGAATAAGAATATGTGTATGATTTCCAATCCCGAGAATGCTTCGTTTTATAAGATTTTAATTAAAGTATTTTCTGTTTATGCTCTCTCTATTTTTCTAAAACAAATTTTATCTACCCCCAATCTTTTCTATATTTTCTAAAGACAAAAATATCCCCTAAGTAAACCCTGTCTCTATGGGATCGGCCTGTACTTGCACCCGCTATATTGCAATAGCCCGTGCGCTTGCGGAATTAAATAAACCGTTAGGTTTCGACCGAACAAGTTTTTGGCGCCGTTGCCGGGGACAACGGTTTACTTTTTATTTTTGTCTTTACTACAAAATTTTTAGTTTTTATTTTATTTTTACTATTTTGCTTTCTCGTCCTATAATCTGTTACGTTTAATTTTTCTTCGAGTGTTTTTTTTGTAGTTTATGAAACGGTCTCGGACATTCGTTGACAACTTTGATCCGGAACCCGAAAGAAGCTTTCACGAAAGATTAAGGAAATTCAGAGAAACTTTGAAGAAACACATGGACGGAGAACCGCAAACACCCGCTAGGACCCTACGGGACTTTGTTAACCCAAGTACCCCGGAAACTAGATCCCCTATTGTTGTGCCGAATGCCAGAGCAGCAAACTTCGAGATAAAGCCGCAATTATTGCATATGGTTATGAATAACCAATACAGCGGCACTGCCTTCGAAGATCCCCATCTACACATCCAAACATTCCTTGAATATTGTGATACCACACGTATTCAAGGTGTTACGGTGGAAGCAATCCGGATGCGCCTTTTTCCTTTCTCTCTTAAGGATAAGGCAAAACAATGGTTGAATTCGGTCCCCCAGAATTCATTAACAACGTGGGACCAAATTCAAGAAGCATTCCTTGGTCGATTTTTCCCACCAAGCAAGACCGCCCAGATACGAACAAAGATCACTAACTTCTGTCAAACAAATAGTGAGACTTTGTATGACGCATGGGAACGGTTCAAGGAACTTCTCAGAATGTGCCCCCACCACGGGCTTGAAAAGTGGTTGATTGTTCACACCTTCTACAACGGTCTCATATTCAAAACAAGAGAGACCATTGATGCCGCTGCGGGAGGAGCATTGATGAACAAAGGAGTCGATGAGGCATACGACCTTATCGAAAACATTGCATTGAACCATTACCAATGGTCAAATGAGAGGGAGCAGCAACAAGGTACGCCCGGTAAATATAATGTTGATGCAGTTACTCTTCTCTCCTCTAAAGTTGACATGCTTTTGAAAAAGTTTGAAAATCTTAATGTCAATCCCATTGCTAGTGTGAATGTGTTATGCGAACTATGTGGGTCTAACTCACATAGTACGGATAACTACGAGTTACTTGAAGTTACTTCTAACGATCAAGTGAACTTCGTTAATTCTTTTGGGCAAAAAGGGGGGATGTATTCTAATACATACAATTCCAAGTGGAGGAATCACCCCAATTTTTCCTATAAGAATAACAACGTTCTTAACCCGCAATCATTTACACAACATCAAGGACTTACATTTGGAAATTTCAATAATACTTCAAATATTTTTTCTCCCCCTAAATCAAAATTAGATCTTTTAATGGATTTCATAGTTGAAAGTAAAAATGAGCAAGAAAAGACTAATGCTGAATTTAGGGAGTGTTTTAAGTTATTTAATGATAAATTTGATAACTTAGCCGCCCATAATAAAATATTAAATGAGCATGCTAAAGCAGTGGTTACTAGAAGTGGGAGAGAGCTTATTGATTATCCACCTAAAGAGAGTAGCCTCATTGAAGAAAGTATTAGTCAAAACCCACCCGTGGCCGAGACTAATGATAAGGATAATAAGGGGACGGAATCCCCTAAAATAACTAGAAATTTTGATCCGCCTATACCTTACCCTCAAAGGTTGGTAAAGGCAAAACTCGATAAACAATTTGCAAAATTTTTAGAAGTTTTAAAATCTATCTACATTAATGTACCATTTACTGATGCTTTGCAACAAATGTCTTCTTATGCTAAATTTCTCAAAGATATTCTTTCTAATAAAAGGAAGCTAGAAGAAAATGAAACTGTTGCATTAACGGAAGAAGTAAGTGCTGTTTTACAAAAAAGGTTACCCCCAAAATTAAAAGATCCCGGCACTTTCTCTATCCCTTGTAATATAGGTAAATTTGATGTTGATAATGCCATGCTAGATCTAGGAGCTAGCGTGAGCCTCATCCCCCTTTCATTTAGCAAGAAAATTGGCGTAGGGGAATTAAAACCTACAACTATATCCTTGCAATTAGCGGACCGTTCCATCAAATATCCAGTGGGTATTATGGAAGATGTCCCTTGCCAAATTGGGAAATTAGTCGTCCTAGTTGATTTTGTTGTTCTCGAGATGGAAGAGGATAGTCATATTCCTGTAATTCTAGGTAGACCATTTCTTGCCACAGCTGGGGCAGTTATAGACGTTAAACATGGTAACTTAACTCTGAATGTAGGAGATGATAAAATAGAGTTTAACTTGTCTAAATTCATGAGAAATCCTAATCTTGAGAACCCTTGCTTGAACATTAACATGTTAGAATCAATTAGCAAGGAATTAGAAAGTCCCCAATCTAAGGATCCGCTAGAAAAAAGTCTTATTGATTGGAAAAGAACTTTGCATGATGATGACGATGAAGAAATTGCAAATTATACCATGCTTTTAGATACAGCAAAGTCTAGTGGCGACAATGATTTCGAAAAGTTGGAGACTACAGCGGAGCCATCCAACAAAAAGGAAAAAAGAGGTAATTAAGGCACCTCAAGTTGAGTTAAAACCTCTTCCGGCAAATCTAAGGTATGAATTCTTGGGCCCTAACTCCACTTATCTTGCGATTATAAATGCTAACCTAGGTCCTCTAGAAACTGAAAAATTATTAAATGAGCTTAGGGTGCATCAAAAAGCCATAGGATATACGATAGATGACTTAAAAGGTATTCATCCAAAGATTTGCATGCATAGGATTGATTTAGAGGAAGATCATAAACCTTCCATTGAACATCAAAGAAGACTCAATCCTAACATGAAGGAAGTAGTTAAAAAGGAAGTCCTTAAATTACTTGACGCAGGCATCATCTACCCAATTTCAGATAGCAAATGGGTGAGCCCCGTTCAAGTTGTCCCTAAGAAGGGAGGAATGACAGTCATTCGAAATGATAAGGATGAATTAATCCCAGCAAAGACTGTCACGGGTTGGCGCATGTGTATAGATTACAGAAAATTAAATAAAGCCACCCGTAAAGATCACTTTCCCTTCCCTTTATAGACCAAATGCTAGAAAGATTGGCCAAACATTCCCATTTTCGTTATTTGGACGGATATTCGTGATTTTTCCAAATCCCTATCCATCCAGACGATCAAGAAAAAAAAACTACTTTTACTTGTCCTTATGGTACCTTCGCTTATAGAAGAATGCCTTTTGGACTTTGTAATGCTCCCGCCACTTTTCAGCGTTGTATGATGTCCATTTTTTCCGAATACATAGAAAATATTATGGAAGTTTTTATGGATGATTTCTCTGTTTACGGATATTCTTTTGACGAATGTTTGAAAAACTTATCTAAAGTCCTACAGCGCTGTGAAGAGGTCAATCTTGTTCTAAATTGGGAAAAATGCCATTTTATGGTAAATGAAGGGATAGTGTTAGGACACATGGTGTCCGAAAAAGGAATAGAAGTAGATAAGGCAAAAATTGAAATTATTGAAAAATTACCTCCGCCTACTAATGTTAAAGGTATAAGAAGTTTTCTTGGTCACGCCGGATTTTACCGACGTTTTATAAAAGATTTCTCAAAAATTTCTAAACCTTTAACTAATCTACTAATGAAAGATGCTCCATTTGTGTTTGATAGCCCTTGTCTTGAAGCTTTAAATAGGTTAAAGGAAGCTTTGATATCCGCTCCTATCGTACAACCACCTGATTGGGATCTCCCTTTCGAAATAATGTGCGATGCAAGTGATTTCGCGGTCGGAGCTGTTTTGGGACAGCGAAAAGACAAGAAAACACACGCAATATATTATGCTAGCCGAACACTGGATGAATCACAAATGAATTATGCCACCACGGAAAAAGAGCTTTTGGCCGTAATATTTGCTATGGAAAAGTTTCGGTCATATTTGGTGGGATCAAAGGTAATCATATACACGGATCACGCTGCAATTAGATACTTGTTGACAAAGAAGGATGCAAAGCCAAGATTAATAAGGTGGATCCTTCTCCTCCAAGAATTCGATTTGGAAATCCGTGATAAAAAGGGGACGGAAAATTTGGTCGCGGATCATTTATCCCGCCTTCCTAAAGAATTAGAAATTTCCGATAATTATGACCTTCCCATTGATGATTCATTTCCGGATGATCATCTTCTTGCTATAAACAATGTCGAAATTCCTTGGTTTGCAGACATTGTTAACTATCTAGCATGCAAGATTCTTCCCCCAGAAATGAGTTATCAACAAAAGAAGAGATTTTTATCAGAAATTAAAAATTACTTTTGGGAAGATCCGCTCCTCTTTAGACATTGCGCAGATGGAATCATTAGGCGGTGTGTACCTAATGAAGAGATCAAGGACATTCTGTATCATTGTCATTCATTTCCTTATGGCGGTCACGCAAGCACAACCAAAACCGCCGCCAAGGTTCTTCAATCAGGTTTTTTCTGGCCCACGCTCTTCAAAGATTCTCGAAACTTCGTTATCTCTTGTGATCGTTGCCAAAGAACCGGCAACATTTCAAGAAGAAATGAAATGCCTCTCAATAATATTCTAGAAGTTGAGATTTTTGACGTTTGGGGCATTGATTTCATGGGACCATTCCCCGCATCCTTCAACAATAATTATATTTTGGTAGCAGTAGACTACGTCTCAAAATGGGTAGAAGCTATAGCATCTCCAACAAACGACTCAAAAATCGTCATGAAGCTTTTCAAGGATACAATTTTTCCAAGATTTGGGGTTCCAAAAGTCATCATAAGTGACGGAGGGTCACATTTTTCACACCGCCAGTTTGATGCTTTATTAAAAAAGTACGGAGTCTATCATAAAACAGGCACCTCATATCATCCTCAAACAAGCGGGCAAGTGGAAATATCAAATCGAGAAATAAAGTGGATCTTGGAGAAAACGGTAATAAGTTCAAGAAAGGATTGGTCAATAAAATTGAACGATGCTTTGTGGGCTTATCGCACCGCTTTTAAAACACCTATCGGAACCACTCCTTTTCGATTGGTTTATGGAAAGCCATGTCATTTACCGGTGGAACTTGAGCATAAGGCATATTGGGCAATTAAAGCCCTAAACTATGACTTGGCAGAAGCCGGTGAAAAGCGGAGACTACAGTTACAAGAGCTCGAAGAACTCCGATATGAAGCATACGAAAGTGCCAGGTTATACAAGGAGAAAACAAAAAAATGGCATGATGCTCATATAATGAGAAGGGATTTTAAAGAAGGAGACATGGTATTACTTTTTAATTCTCATTTGAAGCTTTTTCCAGGGAAATTAAAATCAAGATGGACGGGCCCATATCAAGTACGTAAGGTATATCCATACGGAGCCATCGAAATTGGGAACGAAACGCAAGGAGATTTTAAGGTAAACGGTCAAAGATTGAAACACTACATAACCGGAGACCCAATTGGAGTAGTTTCATACGTTACCTTGGGCGAACCTACCCGTGAACCATTTTAGTAAGTTTTCTCTTTACCCTCCCTAGATTTGGCATTGTTCCTTGAAACATTGAGGACAATGTTCATTTCAAGTGTGGGGGGGGTATATCTATCCTTTTATTTTTTTCGCTTTCTAGTTTTAAAATTTTACTTGCTTTCTAGGTTAGATTTAATCGCTTTCTAGTGTAACTTTTTTCCTTTTTTTTTTTTTAACTTAGTTGCATTTTTCTTTTATGCTTGTATAATAGTATATAAAAAAAATATATAAATCCCTATGATGATCAAAAATCATTTATCATTATGCTTGCCATTTGCCCTAGTATAAATGCCTATTTATCTTTCCTCTCATATTTTCTATACACTTAGAAATCTATAAAAAGGAAAAGTATAAGGGATATTTTTAGGAAATAATTGAAAGCCTCATAAGTTAATATAGCACAATATAGAATCTCATCAAGGAAAATGCATTTGATTAGAAGGAATTCTTTTTATGCTTGATCATTTATGCAAATTTTGAAAATATTTCTTTAAGATTGTACATTTTTTTATCTTTATTAAATATTTATTCCCTTTTTAGAAGCACCTTTTTGTTTGCATCCCTTGAATCACACCCTTTCATCAAAAATTCCATCCTTCCATTTTTCAAATCAAATCAAAGTAAAACACTTTTATCTTATTACTAAAAAAAGTGACATTTGACACCAATCAAGCAAAAAGGAACCTATTATCTCCTAAGTAACTCGGGGCACGGCGTTCGCTGCGACGATGCTTCCTTGCCAAACGGAAGTAATATCCAAAAAGTATTCTTGATCTAAGTATTAGGAACATGGGGTTCGCGACCACAATGTCTCCTACTTGAAAGGATCAAAAATAACTTATGTCTTTTGCAAAAATATAACACGTGCAAAAATAAGATAAATTTGTTTGACTTTGATGAGATTTTTCCACTATCATCATCCATTTTTCACCCTTGTGATTCAAGAATGTAATACAATTCTTCGGAACTTCTAAATTGTGAATAAATGTTTATACCTTCTCTTGTACATCTTAAAGAAATAAATTCATCTTTTCTCAAAAATCACTCTAAAAAGTGACAGCTTTTTCTACCAAGAAATAAATCTAAGATTTTTCCTTCTAGCATGCTTTACTTGGTCAAAAATCTATATATGCTATATTAGGTTATTGTCTTGCATTTTATCTCTTTAAAAATATCCCTAAAATATTTCTTCCTAAAGATAAATTTTTAAAGGTATCCAAAATATGATTAAAAAGATAAAGGCATTATCTAAAGAGGCAATTTAAGGGCTTGCTACTTTATTTCTGAGGGATCAATCTTGTTTTTCTCCCTCTCCGTATTTCATTCTAAGTTTGCTTGGGGACAAGCAAAAGCTTAAGTGTGGGGGAGTTT
This sequence comes from Adenophora triphylla var. japonica, assembly GCA_022495995.1. Classification (NCBI taxonomy): domain Eukaryota; kingdom Viridiplantae; phylum Streptophyta; class Magnoliopsida; order Asterales; family Campanulaceae; genus Adenophora; species Adenophora triphylla. The sequence goes on from JAFEMH010004173.1 coordinate 128,612, forward strand.
GATAAGTGACTATTATATAGTCAATTATCCTAGTTTTTATATACTTTTACATAAATAAATCATCACTTTTCATTTAGTTTTTAGTACTTTTTACTTACTTTTGCTATTTTATTAGATTTTACATTTTTGGTATGTTTTATACATTTTTAGACAGGTTTTAGGGTCATTTTATATCTAAAGGATACTTGGGCTAATTGGTCCGAAAGGATGGAGGAACACCAAGCAAAATAAACACTCAAAGCTGAAAACCAGTGGGAGCGGCCGTGCAGCAAAAATGGGAGCGGCCGTGCATCATAAGCCATGGCCGGCCATTTTAGCCCATGGAGTGGCCGAGCACTGAAGAGCCCTGGCCGTGTCAACCCCGGAGCGGCCGTGCAGCTATTTTGGGAGCGGCCGTGCAAATCTCCAAGTTCAAATTGAGAGAAGTACCTAGCGGAGAATCTCGATTGACGGAACCATATAAAGAAACTAGGTTTCATTGATCACGAGAGTAGTTCAATGGCCTAGGGATGTTCCTTTAATGGAAAGTATGTTGACTCTCGTCCTTAATGGATTCTTACTAATTATGGTCAGCTAGAGATAAGCCGAAACGCCCGTTTGTGACAGGGCGGGAATAACGTAAACGGAAATCTCAAACAGTTAGGACATAATTAGTGAAGAATACAAACGCTATTGTCTTAGCCCGAAGTAGCGTAGGCTTAACATACCATCCTTGCTTTTTGTGAAAACCTTTTATCTCTAAGACAATGACAATTTGATGAATAAGAATATGTGTATGATTTCCAATCCCGAGAATGCTTCGTTTTATAAGATTTTAATTAAAGTATTTTCTGTTTATGCTCTCTCTATTTTTCTAAAACAAATTTTATCTACCCCCAATCTTTTCTATATTTTCTAAAGACAAAAATATCCCCTAAGTAAACCCTGTCTCTGTGGGATCGACCCGTACTTGCACCCGCTATATTGCAATAGCCCGTGCGCTTGCGGAATTAAATAAACCGTTAGGTTTCGACCGAACAATTATGTTCCCGTAGTGGATGTTCCCAATCAATTGCACTACGTCATCAGGAGTAGCATCAATAGGGACCAATGTGCGGGCCAGGATTTCTTCCAGTTTTAGCTTGTGGGGATAAGATGAGGTAAGTAAGGACCACAAAGAGATGTTGGCCTGAGTCTGTTTCAACTGAGTGAGCACAGGATCCTCCTTCTCGGGGTCAGGAGTTTTGGCTGTCTTGGCATAGGGGTGACGGTTCTCCCCAGGTGCTTGATCGGCTGTCTTCTTATCTGCCTTGGGGTTCCCCTGGTAGATCTGCCCGGATCTGGTCAACAGGTTAACTTGTTCATCTGTTGCTTCTTTGCTAGATTTTTTCAATGCTGCCAAGGTCAACGGAGGAGCTTGTTTGGATACTGGTGTGAATGTGGTGCCCAAAATCTTTTTTGTTTTTTTGATTTGGATTCACTTGAGTTTGAAAACATCCGGTTTAATTTGGAAAATGGAGTCGCCACGCCATTTTGATTTCCTCAAAACTTTGAAAAAAAGGATTTAGGGTTCGGAGGTTAAGTTACCCCTTGGGAAGAACGGATCGTCGTTCACCCATGGTGCCTTGCCGTAGCAAGTCTCCCAAGATTCCATTTTTCGTGCTTGCTTGTGTGCTTTCTTGTGTGCATGTGTTGAAAAGAGGGGGAGGGGAATGTTCCAAGTTGTCTTCCGGACGTATAAACCATTTAGTTGGTTATCGCTCGGGATTCCTTGGATTTTATGTGTTCGGGACTTTGATCCCGTCCTCATCTTGGACTTGTGATCATCGCTATTTGACCTTGGGTCTTGCGTGATCGAGAGAAGGACTCTCTTTTATAGTCCAAAATGAGGTTCTTTAGGAAAGGAGTGTCCTTAGCCCATCAATCCTACATCTTGAGACGATTGAGCTTGTCTAGGGACTACTATACTCGTCTCAAGTGATAATCGGAGATATAGGGTTCAAGGTTTATCCCTTTCTAAAAAGATTGTGGCACCTTTAATGGAAGAAACGATGTAAAGATAGGATCTTTACACCGGTCCGCTCCAAAGGATACCAATGGGGACTTGGGGAAATGCATGTTAAGGATAAAAATGACATTTTAATGAAAAAGATGACATATTTTGGTGCAAGGGATGCTATTTGTTTTGCAAAAGATGCCTTTTGATATTAAAGAAATGATCTTTGATGCAAAGGATGCACCTTTATGTGGAAAAATAGTGTTTTATATGCAAAGGATGCATAAAGATGTCATTTTGGAAAGCAAAGGATGCTACTTTAATGTAAAGCAATGATTTTTAATGCAAAGGATGCATTTTTATGTATGAAAATGGGTTTTAGGTGCAAAGGATGCACCTTTAATGCAAAGACTACATTTTTATGAGCAAAAGATGCTTATGTTAATGCAAAGGATGCAAAGGGGAAGGGGATATGATTTATATGTTCAAAGATATGATCTTTAGCAACAATATATCAAATACCAAGCAATATATATAGCAATATATAAATGCAAGGAGCAAGAATCACATATACAAGTATAATGCAAGATAAGGGGGTGAGAGGTTACCAATGGTGGTGACCTCTTCTTTTTTGGAGTTTGCCTAGTGGAAGGACCAACTTTTGGAGGCTTCAAGGAGGAGGGAGGTGGCTTCTTGGCACTCTCAGCTTCCTGATTTCGTAGGGATATTTTGGTAGAGCTTTGGTGCTGGAAATTGTATATCAAAATGGGTAGAGGAGGCCTCTATTTATAGGCAGTCTGGAAATTGCCAATGAAGCCGTGCGGCTAGGAGTTCTCTCCTAATGCAGCCGTGCGGCATTATCCTGTATGACTCAGCATTTTTCTAGAATCATGCAAGGTGGCCTTTCTAGAAGGGTTTTCATATTAAGGAAAACGTGTTTTTTTAATTTCAAGCAGTCCCTTCACCCCTTGGAAGGTTCGGAATAGTTCCCGAATTGTTCCCGGACTTTAGGAAAATCCGGGGAATTGCCGGGAAACTTATCCGAAAGGCATGAGCCAGATTTGGGTACTTACAGAAGCCCCTCGGCAATGTCACTTGCAGGGCGAGTGGGGTTGTCGATAGAAAAGGATCCGATCTGGCGAATGCCGAGACGGATGGGGTGACCAAAGTGGTCGAGTGGCTGAACCTTTGAAAGGCTACCTACGTATCCCAAGTGGGAATCAAGACATAATCGTAGTTCAGAATCCACTGGGGAAAGGGGTGTCACATGTGACGAATGTAGGCTACCTACTATCCCGGAGGAATCAAGCCAGGTCATAGTTCGGAATAAGATCCGCTGAGGAAAGGAGAAGAGAAAACTGGTCTCTTGCTGGGGAAATAGAAAAGAAAGTGACCTAGGAGGTCAAGCGACTGATCCTACTGGGGATATGCTAGAAGTGACCGATGTGGTCGGATATCTGGACCTCGATGAGGAGCTACTTCACCACTGAGGAGCAATGAAGGAACAGGGTGACCAAAGTGGTCGGATGGCTGGACCTTTTATGAAAGGCTATCTACGTATCCCGGAGGAATCAAGCCTTAATCATAGTTCAAGCATCACTAGATAGTTAGGAACGATGTCTAGGATCCTTGAGGTTTTGACAATTAATGGAGGTTGTCACCTGATTGACAATTAATGGAGGTTGTCACCTGATTGACAATTAATGGAGGTTGTCACCTGAGGAAACTAAAGCTTACGTCACTATCGAGGAGATAGAGGTAGCTAAAGTTGGAAAAACTTGAGCGTACTTCTCAATCTGTGATAGAGGTAGCTAAAGTTTGAAGAACTTGAGCGTACTTCTCAATCTGTGATAGAGGTAGCTAAAGTTTGGAGAACTTGAGCGTACTTCTCAATCGGTGATAGAGGTAGCTAAAGTTTGGAGAACTTGAGCGTACTTCTCAATCGGTGATAGAGGTAGCTTAAGTTTAGAGAACTTGAGCGTACTTCTCAATCGGTGATAGAGATAGCTAAAGTTTGGAGAACTTGAGCGTACTTCTCAATCGGTGATAGAGGTAGCTTAAGTTTAGAGAACTTGAGCGTACTTCTCAATCGGTGATAGAGGTAGCTAAAGTTTGGAGAACTTGAGCGTACTTCTCAATCTGTGATAGAGGTAGCTTAAGTTTGAAGAACTTGAGCGTACTTCTCAATCTGTGATAGAGGTAGCTTAAGTTAGGATTTCGACAATTCGGAGGTTGTCACCTAGCGTCATTCCGTTATAACGAAAGTAACGGAGGCGACTGGGGAGAAAATTCTATTTGCTTAGGAGATAACGGATATCTTTCGGGAAACGACGTTATCCTAGTTAAAGGATAACAGGAATTATATGCCTAAGTGGAAAGTCCAGGGGTAAAGCTGAACGGGCATTGGGCATCATTGCCGCCCTCTGCTGCCGAGAAAGGGAGAGAGAAGAGAGGAAGAATTTTCGAAAATCTTTCCATCCCTTTGCTTCTACTGATTTAGAATGGATCCGGAGGGGAATCCGATGCCGAGGCAAGCAAGGAGGAACATCTCCGAGGCCGCTCGAAGGAGGAGGAGAGAGCTTGTCCGAACGGAGAGGAAGTACGATTTCAATACGCCTCCTTCCGAGTTTTATCCGGGCAAGAGGGAGCACAAATCCGTGAAACCTCAATCGGTTGGGATAAGCATCCTTGATTTGCTCGATTCCGTCGATTTTGATTGATTCCAGGGCTTGACCCGAGTTTTAGGATTTTCTCGAATTTTCCTAGGATTTTTGATAATGATTTTGAAATCTTGATGATTAACCTATGAGGCTAAGAAGATACACGAACACGCATGTGCAATTTATTTGAAAAATAATGAGAATGACCCATTTTTTTTCGAAAATAAAATAATGTCTAAAATGTGACGGAGTCCTTGCATGTGCTAGAACTAGGTCCATTTTTGATCATGGATGAGAAAACGGGATTTTGGATGATGAAAAGGATTCATGCATGCCATATTTTGGAAAATTAATGCTTACGTGCAAATAATTTTGACAATTGTGATTCTATGCTTAGGAGAGCAATGTGCTTGACATGATGTGTTTCAAGTGATGAAAGACACATTTTTTATGCAAAGGATGCTAGAAAATTTTTATGAATGCTTTTCTTTTTGAAAATATGTGCACTTTTGAATATATGCATGCTTTTGAAATGAGATGAAGGACTTGACACATTTTTTTGTGTGTTCTCCTACAGGAGAACAAATCTAGGGGACCTTTTGAGATTGCAGTGAGGCTGTGGGAGAGGATGCCTGATTTTGAGAAGGATGGGGTGAACCCCAAGCAGCTAGTGAGGGCTACCGGCCTTGATTTGTTCATTGAGGCTATCGGCAGAGGTATTCACGTGACCTCGAAGAGCAAGGGCTTGATCCAGGCCCTCTCAGAGTTCTGGTGGGACACCACCCACAGCTTTCACCTTAGCAGGGGGGAGCTGACAGTGACGCCTGCAGATTTTACTGCCATCACTGGCTTACAGTTCACCGGGAGGCCTGTGACCTGGAGAGACCATATCACGACAGATGAGTTTAGAGCTCTAGTTGGGTTTGACCTCCAGCCTAAGGGGCTGGGGATGGAGACGAGGAATGTCGAGGTGGCAGTCCTGAACTGCATGCAGGGATTTGCCACCAATGAGGTGACTGCCCACCAGCTTGCGAGGGCTTTTCTGTGGTTGATGCTGTCAGTCACCATCTTTGCCAATTCTGGGACTTTGGCTTTGGTTTGCCTTCTTGACTCCTTAGAGGATGTGGATGGGATTGGGACGGTCTCTTGGGGCGAGGCCGGATTGGCGGAGCTTTACTTCTCCCTGGACATATATAGCCGAAATATGGCTGCCTCGATGGACTGCTTTTCCTTTGCGCTTGAGGTATTCTCACCTTCTTTCCTTTCTCTTTTCCTTTCTGTCTTTGAGACTTTATGAGAGAAATGACCTTTTATGTTTTGAACATGCAGGTCTGGTTTTGCGAGGTGATTGGGTTCTTTCCGTGGAACCAACAGAGTGATCCGGGGATCTTCCCGGCTATGATACGCTGGAGGGGAGATGCGAGAGACAAGTTCACCGGGAAGACCCGGATCACTTTTGACTACAAGATGGTGAGACCAATCATCAACAGGGATGGGCATGATGGAGTTGACTTCTACCCTTTGGGGAGGTACCCGGAGATTCTGCTAGGGGATCCCGTGGAGGCGACTAGGCAGAGGAGGTGGTTGACCGGGCTTACTTGCGATATTATTTATCTGGGGGACCTCTTTTCCAGGCAGCATGGCCATGTCCCTCCATTGGATGCCACTACTCCTCTCGATCCTCCAGTACGGATGCTGCAGCCCAGGGACTGGCCGGCGGATGAGATAGTGAGGTATCAGGCAGGCGTGGCGGCTGAGGAGTATTTTGACTTGGCTACCCCGTATGCTACCTTTGTGGAGCAGCGGTTGAGGACGCCACAGAAGCTAGTGAAGCTGGCTGTCACTCAGGGATATGGGGAAGTCGAGCCTACGGACCCGCCGATGCCTCCTGCTCACATTTCTTATGTGGTCAATGAGGGACCGAGGAGATTCAGGATACCTGTCCCCGACACGAGGGAGCCCCAGTATACTCTGCCGCCTGACAGCACTGTGAGTACACTTTAGGGTCTTTTCCCTTTTTCAGATTTCTTTTGCTTTTTTTTTGCAATTCCGAGATTTTTCTGAGATTTTCTTCTCTTTTTTTTTTCTCAGGTTCCAGCTCGGACTTATGACGGCTTAGTCAGGCAGAATAGGGGCTGGAAGGATGTGTGTCGGTCCCTCGTGAAGAAGCTGGCTTGCGCTTCAAAGGCTGCAGCGAACGTGCAGGAGACCGTGCGCAAAAGGAGGCACGTAGGGAGCACGGCATCCACCTCATCGGCTTCAGAGTACTCTTCTAGTGCCCTGCCTCGGGGACAGGGACCTAACACCGGCATCTTGGAGCATCTAGCTGAATATGAACATGAGAATGTCCATCTTTCTGATGTGAGCGACAGCGAGGATTTGATGAGGGAGACGAGCCTCTACGAGCTGAGTAGCGACGAGGAGGGGTCGGAGGCCTAGGAGGTCCTATGGGTTGATCTAGTAGGAAGAAAACAAACAATGAACAGTTTTATGCACATTTTATTTATTTTTTGCTTTATCTGGGCGCCGATGGGGCGAGAACAATGTATTACTATTTTATTTGCTTTTCTAATTTATGCTTTATGAATTTGCATATTACTTGAGCCTCGGGGCAGTTTTTTGCTTGGAATTGGGGCTGAAACTGGGCCAAAATGATTTGTGATGACACATAACTGCATGGTTAGTGTTTGGATATGTTTTTGTACAGGTTTTTGTTGGAAAAGTGGGGTGAAAACTCCCTTTGGCAGCAACTTGGGTTGCTGCAGATTCTTTTCTGCAGATGGCAAATGAGGCCGTGCGGTCTGGACCTAGGAGCAAATGAGGCCGTGCGGCTTACAGTTCTGTCTGGACTGGTCTTTTTTCAAAATAAAACCAAGGCTTGGCCATTTCATTTCATTTTCAACCTAGACTTGTCCCAACTGTTCCCAGAGCACATAATTGACCTAAAGACATCAACTTTGATCATCTTGCAATGGAGAAACCCGTCAGATTGCAAAAGGGGAAAAGAGACCGTTTTCTGTCCGATCTTCAATCTTGGGTGAGATATAACTTTCAATCTCACAAGGGGCTGTTCGATACTACCTTCAAGATCAGATCTTTATGGCATTTGAGGGATCTCCCGCCCGATTGGGACCTTTTGAGGGCCGCGGCAAGATTTTGGGACGTCCGTAGACACGTTTACTTATTTTCTTACAATGAGATTGTCCCAACCTATGAAGACTTCCGAGCCTTGATTGGGGGTCCAGAAATTGAAGCTATATCGATTCCTCTGATCGATGATGTGCCGGTGGTGGCAAAGTTGGCATCTTTTCTGCACATGTATCTGGGAGAGGCTGAGGGGATGATGCTAGCTCCGGACAGGATTGACCTTTCTGATATCCCGAGCAAGTTTGGGTCTCCGAATATGGCTACGACCACAGTGGCTATGGATGCCTTTATCCTTTGCGTATTCTCTTCTCTGTTCACCACTGAGTCCGTGGGGATCTGTTATGGTGGCCTCTTGGACATGGTCAGGGATTGCAGGGCTGGGAAGGATATTATCCCACTGGTTTTGGGTGAGACCCTGCATGGTATTGACAGGATGGCTAGAGGAGACCGTTTCATGAGGTCTGGGAGTCCAGCTATGTTGACTTTATGGCTGCAGGAGAGGCTCGGGGCTTTGCCAGGGGCTTTTCCAACTCAGTGTCCTTGGGTGATTCTGGCTGTCACTCAGGGATATGGGGAAGTCGAGCCTACGGACCCGTCGATGCCTCCTGCTCACATTTCTTATGTGGTCAACAGGGTACCGAGGAGATTCAGGATACCTGTCCTCGACACGAGGGAGCCCCAGTATACTCTGCCGCCTGACAGCACTGTGAGTACACTTTAGGGTCTTTTCCCTTTTTCAGATTTCTTTTGCTTTTTTTTTGCAATTCCGAGATTTTTCTGAGATTTTCTTCTCTTTTTTTTTTCTCAGGTTCCAGCTCGGACTTATGACGGCTTAGTCAGGCAGAACAGGGGCTGGAAGGATGTGTGCCGGTCCCTCGTGAAGAAGCTGGCTTGCGCTTCAAAGGCTGCAGCGAACGTGCAGGAGCCCGTGCGCAAAAGGAGGCACGTAGGGAGCACGGCATCCACCTCATCGACTTCAGAGTACTCTTCTAGTGCCCTGCCTCGGGGACAGGGACCTAACACCGGCATCCTGGAGCATCTAGCTGAATATGAACATGAGAATGTCCATCTTTCTGATGTGAGCGACAGCGAGGATTTTATGAGGGAGACGAGCCTCTACGAGCTGAGTAGCGACGAGGATAGGTCGGAGGCCTAGGAGATCCTATGGGTTGATCTAGTAGGAACAAAACAAACAATGAACAGTTTTATGCACATTTTGTTTATTTTTTGCTTTATCTAGGCGCCGATGGGGCGAGAACAATGTATTACTATTTTATTTGCTTTTCTAATTTATGCTTTATGAATTTGCATATTACTTGAGCCTCGGGGCAGTTTTTTGCTTGGAATTGGGGCTGAAACTGGGCCAAAATGATTTGTGATGACACATAACTGCATGGTTAGTGTTTGGATATGTTTTTGTACAGGTTTTTGTTGGAAAAGTGGGGTGAAAACTCCCTTTGGGCAGCAACTTGGGTTGCTGCAGATTCTTTTCTGCAGATGGCAAATGAGGCCGTGCGGTCTGGACCTAGGAGCAAATGAGGTCGTGCGGCTTACAGTTCTGTCTGGACTGGTCTTTTTTCAAAATAAAACCAAGGCTTGGCCATTTCATTTCATTTTCAACCTAGACTTGTCCCAACTGTTCCCAGAGCACATATTTGACCTAAAGACATCAACTTTGATCATCTTGCAATGGAGAAACCCGTCAGATTGCAAAAGGGGAAAAGAGACCGTTTTCTGTCCGATCTTCAATCTTGGGTGAGATATAACTTTCAATCTCACAAGGGGCTGTTCCATACTACCTTCAAGATCAGATCTTTATGGCATTTGAGGGATCTCCCGCCCGATTGGGACCTTTTGAGGGCCGCGACAAGATTTTGGGACGTCCGTAGACACGTTTACTACTTTTCTTACAATGAGATTGTCCCAACCTATGAAGACTTCCGAGCCTTGATTGGGGGTCCAGAAATTGAAGCTATATCGATTCCTCTGATCGATGATGTGCCGGTGGTGGCAAAGTTGGCATCTTTTCTGCACATGCCTCTGGGAGAGGCTGAGGGGATGATGCTAGCTCCGAACAGGATTGACCTTTCTGATATCCCGAGCAGGTTTGGGTCTCCAGATATGGCTACGACCACAGTGGCTATGGATGCCTTTATCCTTTGCGTATTCTCTTCTCTGTTCACCTCTGAGTCCGTGGGGATCTGTCATGGTGGCCTCTTGGACATGGTCAGGGATTGCAGGGCTGGAAAGGATATTATCCCACTGGTTTTGGGTGAGACCCTGCATGGTATTGACAGGATGGCTAGAGGAGACCGTTTCATGAGGTCTGGGAGTCCAGCTATGTTGACTTTATGGCTGCAGGAGAGGCTCGGGGCTTTGCCAGGGGCTTTGCCGACTCAGTGCCCTTGGGTGATTTCTCGGAGGGGTTCACCTAGGCAGCAGGACCAGGGTGACTGGGAGCTGATGATGGCTAGGTTATCCACTTCGGATATTCGCTGGTGGGTACCTCATTGGAGGTTGCAGACCCGGAGGACATTTCAGGAGTCCTATGTGGTGAGGGTTCCAGGGTTTTGTCGGTCATCTTTCTACATACCCTGCTTGGTATCCAGGCAGTTTGGGGCCCTACAGGAGCCGTTGGGCGATTGGGAGGACATTCGTACCATGGAGGTGGTGCCTTTAGACATGAGGGATCCGGCCAGCTTCTCATTCTTCTCGAGGGTTTGGACATACACTGCTTTTCCACCCAGGGCCATTCTCAAGAGCAGAAAGAGTACCATCTTGACCACAGCATACTTGGACTGGTATGAGAGGGAGATGGGGGCGACTCAGGTCATTTTGGGAGAGAGACATCAGGCTTTATTGGGGGCTGACTGCGACTCGAGTAGGACTCTGAGGGAGACTGAAGCTAAGGCGAGTCGCCATAACCAGTCGGGCGACCTTATCAGGTATATGGAGGCTCGATACAAGAGACTATCTAAAGTCGCTCCCTTGACTGAGGCTCAGAGGGAGGAAGTGCGGACTCGTGCCCGTATTGAGAGGGCACTTATTGACACGGGTTTGATGGAGGCTCCAGTGAGGATACCGGAAATCGGGATGAGGGAGACCGACATCATAGAGAAGAAGAGAAAGAAAACTCGACGGGGTCGAGGTAAAGGGAAGAAGACCAAAGAAGACTCAGTGAATGACAGCTGACAAATCTTTTCTTAGGTTTCCCTTATTGCCATTTTGCAAACACAGTAGTTTATTAGGCATTTTATTGTATTTTAGATCTTTGTAGCAGGTTAGCAGAGTGAAGAGTAGACCGTGCTTGAACTCATCAAGAAGTTTTTAACTTGTATTTAACAAGAGATATTATCTTAGAAATTAATCAAGACACAATTTCATGGAAATTTCAGATGTCTTATTGATTGCTCAGGACCCGTTTTATGAAAACTTAAATGCCCTTTATTATTTATTTTTTAGGACGCATTTCATGGAAACTTGATCGCCCTTTTTATTGTTTAGACCGAACCATATATGGCTGTCTACGTTCCCCTTTTACAAGAAAGACTAAGGGGCTCAGGTCTTCGTAGTTCATTTTGGTGAACTATCAGAATTTTTGTTCTTTTTTTTTTCTGTGCAACCCTGTTTTTTGCCTAGACCGCCCTTTTTTGGGTTTTTCAGCCTAGCTGGGTATTACTCTTTTCGCACTAAGATTTTTTTCTTCTCTTTTTTTTTTCTTTCTTTTTTTTTTTATGTGCAACCCTGTTTTTTGCCTAGACCGCCCTTTTTGGGTTTTTCAGCCTAGCTGGGTATTACTCTTTTTGCACTAGGACCTTTTTTCTTTTTTTTTTATTTCTTCTTTTTTTTATTTTCAGACATAATACCTTCGGAATTTATCACCATTGACTGGGTGGACAAAGGGATTGCCATCCAGGTCTGCAAGCTTCATTGCTCCTCCCGATAGTATCTTCTGCACCACATACGGGCCGATCCAAACGGGTTTCCATTTTCCCAGGGGGTTATCTCTGGTAGGGGGCTTCACTTTCAACACTAAGTCACCCTCTTTAATGTCTCTGGCTTTGACTTTTTTTGTCAAATGCTTTGGCCATTCGCCTCTGGTAGGCTCGGGTGTGCTCCATGGATTTGAGCCTTCTTTCGTCGAGCAGGGCCAACTCATCATGCCGGCTACGTAGCCATTCTACTTCGTTGACACTGTTTTCCAGGAGGACCCTTAGTGACGGGATTTCCAACTCCACTGGTAACACTGCTTCCATCCCGTAGGTTAGGGCAAAGGGAGTTTCTCCCGTAGCTGTTCGACAGACGTTACGCCCCGCAGTGCTAAGTGCAGCTTTTCAGGCCAATCACGACCACGGGTGGCCATTTTCCGAGTGATCCGCTCGAGCGTCTTATTAGCAGCTTCCACGGCTCCATTAGTCTGAGGTCTGTATGGGGACAACTTGTGGCGAGTGATTCTGAATTCTGACAGCAATCTATCGCAGTCTCCTTCAAAGTGTGACCCGTTATCAGAAATGATCTCATTGGGCACCCCGTATCTGCACATTATGTTTTCTTTGACAAACTGGGCCACCTTCTTGGAAGTGAGGACTTTGTAGGACTTGGCCTCTACCCACTTGGTGAAGTAGTCGACTGCTACTAACACAAATTCATGACCATTGCTTCTCGCCGGGGCTATCTTCCCTATCACATCAATATCCCAAGTTGCAAACGGGCAAGGAGTCGTCATGCAGTATAGGTCATGAGGCGGGAGATGGTTGAGGTTGGCAAACCGTTGGCATTTGTCGCACGCTCGGACATGCTCGACACAGTCTGTCTCCATGGAAATCCAGTAGTAACCCATTCTGAGGATCCCTTGCATCAGGGCTCTAGCATTCATATGAGGATCGCAGGGACCATTGTGGACTTCAGTCATCAACTCTCTGGCTCTTTCTTGGGTAACACACAAGAGGAGTGGTCCTTGGTACCGCTTCTTGTACAGGTTGCCTCCTAAAATGACATAATGGGAGGCCAACCTTTTCAGGGCTTGCAAACTCTTGGCTTTGACACCTTCTTTTGGTCTACCTTCTTCATCTCTGAAAGTTGACTCTCCATCTTTGAGGAACTAGTAAATTTGATTGTACCACGGTTCCTTGATAGGCTCAGGTCCCAAGTCTACTTCACAAAAGAAAGCCGAGGCTTCTCTTCTACCCACTCTGAAGGGTTTTATGGCTTTTCCCTCGGGGATCTCTACCAGTGAGGCTAGAGTAGCTAGGGCATCTACGAATCTGTTCTTTTTCCTTGACAAGTAGTGGAAAGTCACTTCTCTGAATTGTCCAGTCAACTCCTCCATATAGGCATGATACCGCTGAAGATTAGGGTCCACAGTCTTCCATTTGTTGGAGACCTGGTTGATGATCAGGGCTGAGTCTCCATAAACTTCGAGCTCCTTAACATTTCTTTCTAAAGCAGCCTCTAAACCAACAATGCAAGCTTCGTACTCGGCAACATTGTTCGTGGCAGGGAAGTTCAACTTAAGGGCTATGGGCGTGTGCTCATCTTTCGGATCGACCAGTAGCATCCCTACGCCATTTCCTCTATTGTTAGCAACCCCGTCAAAGAATAGCTGCCATCGGTTCTCAGGCTCAACTATGAAGATCCCTTCATCTGGGAATTGGGGTTCAGGCCCGCGGTCCTCATTATTGGGGAAGTTCACCAGATGGTCTAATAACGCTTGACCCTTGATGGCCTTTCTGGTCACATAGTTGATGTCATACTCAGCTAAGAAGAAGGACCACTTTGCTAGATGCATCGAGAGGGAAGGTTTATCGAAGATGTACTTTATGGGGTCCATTTTCGAGACCAAGTTCATAGGGTGGGCTTGCATGTAGTGCTTAAGCTTACCGACTACCCAGACCAGTCCTGCACAAGTCTTTTCACATGCTGAGTAATTGAGCTCACTCCCCTGCAGCTTCTGACTGACATCGAGAGTCTTTCTTTTCCTAAGCAAGCATAGCCCCAACTGCCGTATCAGTAATAGTGAGATAGAGCAGAAGAGGTTTCTGTCTACGTGGGGGGCATAGCACCGGAGGATGTACTAAGTACGCTTTGATTTGGTCAAAGGCATCCTGGCATTCCTCAGTCCATTCTGTGTCTACATTCTTCTTCATGAGCTTGAAGATGGGCTCGCACATAGTGGTCAACTGATTGACGAAACGGCTGATGTACTGCAGCTTGCCCATAAAGCTTTTGACTTCTGTCTGGGTTTGAGGTGGCCTCATGTCCATAATGGCTTTGATCTTTCAGGGGTCGACTTCGATACATCGCTCCATGACCATATACCCGAGCACTTTTCCCCTTGTCACTCTGAAGGTGCATTTGGCAGGGTTTAGTCTCATGGAATGCTGTCTCAGCCTCTCGAAGAACTTTCGTAGGTCAACAAAGTGCTGTCCATCCTCGCCTTTGGAGTGTATTATCATGTCATCGATGTAGACCTCAATCTCCTTGTGGATCATGTCATGAAAAAGCGCGGTTGCTGCCCTTTGATAAGTAGCCCCGACATTCTTGAGTCCAAATGGCATTACTGTATAGCAGTAAGTTCCCCACGGTGTGGTGAAGGCTGTCTTTTTTTGGTCTTCCTCGGCCATCTTGATCTGGTTGTAGCCTACAAAGCCATCAACGAAGGATTTGACTTCGTAGTTGGTAGTGGAGTCCACCAGGATGTCTATGTTTGGTAAGGGATAGTCATCTTTGGGGCTGGCCTTGTTCAGATCTCAGAAATCTACACAGCAGCGCACCTTCCCATTGGCCTTGGTTACGGTCACAATGTTGGACAACCATGTCGGATATTCGATGACTCTGATGAATCCTACCCGCAGTAGCTTCTCAATCTCTTCTTTGACCTGTAGAGACCATTCTGGCTTGATCTTCCTCGGCTTTACGCTGCGGCTTAGCATCTGGTGCTAGAGGGATTCTGTGCTTTACTATCGAACTGTCTAGCCCCTGCATATCCCTGTATGACCATGCAAAGACGTCTATGTATTCTCTGAGCAGATTGACCAGTCTGTCCCGTTCAACCCCCTGGAAGAAGTTTCCAATTTGTGTCTCTTTAGGTTCCTCGACAGTACCCAAGTTAACACTTGTCAAAACCTCCTCGGCAGCTTGGATCCGGTTTTCCTCTTTGTACATAACTTTGCTTAAAGATTTCTTTAATGTATTGTTCATTTAGTGTGTTTGCATCTTGTTCAAATGATTCATTATTAACTGTTGTTAAGTTTTGAGTTAATTTATCATTTGTTAAGTTGGCAATAAGGGGATACTCAGAAAGATCTGTCATTTCATTCAAAGCAAGTGGAAAGATGACATTGGTTACATATTCATAATCCTCAGGCGTGAGGCCTTCGGATGACTCGGAGGACTGGAATTCAAAGATTCCTGACTCAACTGACTCTGGACCCTACTGACTCTGGACCCTACACTACTTATTGACTCGAAGTACTTGACTCGGGTTGGACTGGGATTTCACTCTTTCCTGCTGTTGCCCTGAGGAGTAGCAGTCTTGTTAGCGTTCTTCAGAAAGTTGGAAGCTTCGAACTGATCGAAAACTTGTCGGAAATCATTGATAGGCCGGTACCGTGGAAAGATGGTGAGGGGAGCTAGAGTAGCCTGATGCAATCTCTCAGCGAGCTCTTCTGTGACAACTGGACTCATTGACTGGAGGGTCTGGCTCATCTTGTCGATACACTGCTGATAAGTCATCTTCTCTTTACCAATCTTTGATATCACAACCTTGTCAGTGTAGCCAATAGGAGGGTTGGACTGAATGATGCTGATGAAGTCTTCTTCAGGAGAGACTTTGATCCTTCCTTGGTTGGCCACGTATTCTATAGGCTTTCTGTATTCTGCTTCTAAATCTGCTAGCTTCTTATTAAATTTCACGATAGCAACAAATTCAGAGCTTTCTGCCTCAAGAGGGTCACTGACCACAGGGGTATCAGGCTGGACGGTGTTTTGAATGACGGGTTCCTTGGTAGGCTCCTTGGCATAACTGACGTAGTAGTCAAACTTGCCCGAAGGCTCCCCTAAAGTTCCAACGCTCTTGTCCCCAGCTTCGTACCTTTCCTTTAATTTTTGTTGCATGGACTTCCTCTTCTTCTTCTTTCTTGAAGGAGCGTCTTCATTAATCCATTCTTGATACTCATATTCCAGACAGTCCTCACAATCGCACACATCATACCAGATGTGGGGCCTGGGTTGAATTGGGATGGCCTCTCCGACTGCTTGGTCATTACCATTGTTGACTACCATGTTGGCCATTTTGACACTAGAAAGCTGAGACTTGAAGATTTTGACGGGTTATTTGAGACCTTTGTGCCGACAAACTGCTATACCGGTATTCTCACCCAATTCTTTCTCACTGCGGGAAAGGGATAGGAGAGGTTTAGACTCGGGGTAGGTGTTTAGGCTGAAGGCTCAAGCAATATGCAAATTAAGAATCTTCCAGTTTACTTAAAACAATGTCTTTTATTAATTTCTATTTGGTTGGAAAAGGGGTTCTGCCCTTCTTTTTTGCAACTACTCTAGATCCTGGATCAGTGGGTTCCGTCACTACGTCTATAAGCCCCTCGTATTCCACCTGTATTTCGACCTCCCAAGGTGGACAACCCCGGGCGAGGGTCCTATAGGGCACGCGGATCCCACCGACCGAGAGACAAAGAATGCTCCTAATGGGTCTAGCGGGTCATAGGAACTTTTAACGCACGAGCGATGCAGATTATAGTCAAGGCAATACCGGGAAAGTCTCGTCTTTCAGCCTTAACAGAATTTTGGCAGAGTTTCGCTTGCGCGAATGACGTTTTGACTTTTCGGTAATGTCCGAGAAGATAATAGGCATGGGTCGGGCGGTAAAAGCCGGATGACACAGTGTCATATTGAACTTCGTTGCATACGCAGTGCGTGAGTCAAAATCGAAGTCAATGCCGGGTCAATATCATGCCAATTATTCCTTGTCGGAATTTTGGCAGAGCTTCGCTTGTGCGAAAGATCTTTGGATTTTTGGCATGGACTCGGTCTCGACTCTTACGCATTCCGTGCGGGTCAAAGCCAAAGTCAATGCTGGAGTCATGATCTTGCCAATTTTTCCTTGTCGGAATTTTGGCAGAGCTTCGCTTGCGCGAAAGATCTTGACTTCCGTTTATGGACTAAGGTTTGACCTTTACGGGATATGCAACTGGGCTATTTGACACGGACTAGACCAAAAACCAACCAAAAGTCACGGTTTTTTGAAACGTGTGACACGGACTGTGCATTGGTCGACACTGGCTGCCATGGGGAGTTTGGGGTGATTTCGTGCGCGCCCGGAGCATCGTAAGGCATCCGCGATCGCAAACCGAACAACCACCCCGGGTTTAAAGGGACGTGTGTGCAAAGTGTACAGGATATATAAGGTGCGCGTAGTGTGCGGTCTCCTAAAAATGTTCCTTTCTGAGTTAAAACAGAGATTTTCAGAAATGTGTTTTAAAGGAATGATTTTTCGGGACGGGGGAAAAATGCAACAGTTAAGGCACGTAAATTTTCTGGGAGCCCCGGTCAGTCTTGGAACTGAATAGCCCCAAGCTGCCAAGGCTGCCAGATTAACCTCAATTTTGTCCTGGTGGAATTGCCAATGAGGCCGCCCGGTCAGAATCCAGGGAGGATTAAGTCGTACGGCTGCATGGATCAATTTTCCAGGTTCCAATCCTTTGCAGTTTCAGAATGCTCCCCGAACATTTTAGGCACCTTTCAGTAGGCTTCCTGTTCAGTTTCCAGAGTAAGTACAATTCCCAAGATGCAATATGCAATGCAATGCAAGAAAAGAAAGCAAGCACGATAAATGGAATCCGCGACGGGAGGCTAACCCGCTCAAAGGAAAAAGCTTTCTTTTATTTTTATTTTTTTCGAAAAGGGATACCGGTACGTGGGATTGTTAGACCACCTTTTATCCCAAGCCCCGGGTTAGGAAGCGATACAGGAAGGTTAGTGGTTTCCACCTATATACCGGGTATCGTTTTTATTTTGAAAATGAAAGCTTTTCTCCTTTGGGTTCCTCAGCGGAGTCGCCAAACTGTGAATGTGGTGCCCAAAATCTTTTTTGTGTTTTTGATTTGGATTCACTTGAGTTTGAAAACATCCGGTTTAATTTGAAAAACGGAGTCGCCACGCCATTTTGATTTCCTCAAAACTTTGAAAAAAAGGATTTAGGGTTCGGAGGTTAAGTTACCCCTTGGGAAGAACGGATCGTCGTTCACCCAAGGTGTCTTTCCGTAGCAAGTCTCCCAAGATTCCATTTTTCGTGCTTGCTTGTGTGCTTTCTTGTGTGCATGTGTTGAAAAGAGGGGGGGGGGGAATGTTCCAAGTTGCCTTTCAGACGTATAAACCATTTAGTTGGTTATCGCTCGGGATTCCTTGGATTTTATGTGTTCGGGACTTTGATCCCGTCCTCATCTTGGACTTGTGATCATCGCTATTTGACCTTGGGTCTTGCGTGATCGAGAGAAGGACTCTCTTTTATAGTCCAAAATGAGGTTCTTTAGGAAAGGAGTGTCCTTAGCCCATCAATCCTACATCTTGAGATGATTGAGCTTGTCTAGGGACTACTATACTCGTCTCAAGTGATAATCGGAGATATAGGGTTCAAGGTTTATCCCTTTCTAAAAAGATTGTGGCACCTTTAATGGAAGAAACAATGTAAAGATAGGATCTTTACACCGGTCTGCTCCAAAGGATACCAATGGGGACTTGGGGAAATGCATGTTAAGGATAAAAATGACATTTTAATGAAAAAGATGACATTTTTGGGTGCAAGGGATGCTATTTGTTTTGCAAAGGATGCCTTTTGATATTAAAGAAATGATCTTTGATGCAAAGGATGCACCTTTATGTGGAAAAATAGTATTTTATATGCAAAGGATGCATAAAGATGTCATTTTGGAAAGCAAAGGATGCTACTTTAATGTAAAGCAATGATTTTTAATGCAAAGGATGCATTTTTATGTATGAAAATGGGTTTTAGGTGCAAAGGATGCACCTTTAATGTAAAGAACTGATTTTTATATGCAAAGGATGCATTTTTATTGTTAAAAAGAGATTTTTAGGTGCAAAGGATGCACCTTTAATGCAAAGACTACATTTTTATGAGCAAAAGATGCTTATGTTAATGCAAAGGATGCAAAGGGGAAGGGGATATGATTTATATGTTCAAAGATATGATCTTTAGCAACAATATATCAAATACCAAGCAATATATATAGCAATATATAAATGCAAGGAGCAAGAATCACATATACAAGTATAATGCAAGATAAGGGGGTGAGAGGTTACCAATGGTGGTGACCTCTTCTTCTTTGGAGTTTGCCTAGTGGAAGGACCAACTTTTGGAGGCTTCAAGGAGGAGGGAGGTAGCTTCTTGGCACTCTCAGCTTCCTGATTTTCGTAGGGATATTTTGGTAGAGCTTTGGTGCTGGAAATTGTATATCAAAATGGGTAGAGGAGGCCTCTATTTATAGGCAGTCTGGAAATCGCCAATGAAGCCGTGCGGCTAGGAGTTCTCTCCTAATGAAGCCGTGCGGCATTATCCTGTATGACTCAGCATTTTTCTAGAATCATGCAAGGTGGCCTTTCTAGAAGGGTTTTCATATTAAGGAAAACGTGCTTTTTTAATTCCAAGCAGTCCCTTCACCCCTCGGAAGGTTCGGAACAGTTCCCGAATTGTTCCCGGACTTTAGGAAAGTCCAGGGAATTGCCGGGAAACTTATCCGGAAGGCATGAGCCAGATTTGGGTACTTACAACTGGCCACTGACTCTGACAGAGCTTAGCAATGGTGAGGGGCTGAGCTTGAGGATATTGAGCTTCACTGGTTCCTACCTGGGCAGCCTTCCGGATTGCTTCCCAAGTTACGGGCTTCTGATCCTGGGATTGCATTGCTGTTCCTTGGATGGCCCACAGAGCTAGGGCATCTTCCGATTCATCCTCATAACCATAGCTTACCTTGCCCATAGTTATCATATAGCAGGAACTGCTACTCCCAGGGCTTGGTGGCTTTTCCTTTTCATCCCCGGTATAGTGCAGCCAATCTGGCTCCTTTTTGTAATACTCGGCGCTAGAGATGATTATGGCGTTCTATGTGGGAGGTGCATCTGGTATCATACCAGTGTCCAGGACCTCTCTCAGAGCTGAAATGCATTCGGGAAAAGTGATTTCTTCTCGGGTAATCCTGACAAGGATTGTTGCTTTGCCTCCGGGAGGATTTGATCTGACCATGGTTACTTTCTCATCGGGGAGGATAGGAGTCAGTCTCCCTTTCTCTAACAGATTCTCAACTATCTGCTTGGATCGGATGTTCGAGAATCCCTCCCCCAAAGCATGGTAAGCGGTGTTGAACTCAACGACATCTACATATTTAGCCCCAGGAAAATTCATGGCTTTCATGTCCTCGGTTTCGTAGTCGTCCTCCGAAGTTTCTTCAATCTTACGACTGTCAGCCTCCATTTCATCATACATCTTTTTCCTTTCGCCTTTGCAAACAGGGCAACCACAAGTAAAGGACAGACAATGTTCCGGTCCACAGCTTGACACAGCTGCTCGGTATATCTGAGTCCAGATGAGGAGTACCCAGGGTCCACTGTCGGGTGCAGGAGCTATTAAGAAAGCGTCATGCGGGTCCATGGGTATAAAGGCAACTGGAGAGACATTTAGGTCGATAACTCTCTTCAGGGATTCCATGCACTCGATGTGTTCGAGAGGCTCGGTAGTGACCCTTACAGTTGTGATGCCATCAGTTCTAGGGGAGGAAGAAAAAGACCCGATGACGTTTACAAATTCATCGTCTTCCGGTTGCTGGAAACCTCCCTTTTCGACCAGTGATTCAATGAAATTTCTCCATTCGCCCACTAGGTTTTTGTAGGGAACATTGTGCTCCAGGATTTCAGACCTGTATTGTTCTTCAAGTGGGCTTTGCTGTTCCTCATCCTCTGAAGTATCCGGGCATTGACCACAGGTGCATCTTACGAGGAGCACTTCGTGGGGGCCCGTTTCCATTAGCATTTGACCCATATTTTCTGGCGGCCCTTCATCGTCACTGGCCGATAACCAACCATTGTGCCTGGTGCCCATGTGGTCATTTTCGGCATGATTGTTCCAGACTGCTTCTGGATCTTGGGCCTCAGTTAACTCCTCGCTCTCGTCGTCATCATCGTCATCACTGTCATTGGAATCGTCCTCCCATACCGTTTGAACTTCGGCCAGGAGAGAACGCCGATCAAATCTATTAGGTGAGGATGGGTGCGTGCAACCGCAGAAGTTGTCATAGGCTCCCAATGCTGGAAGCGGCAGCTGTGACTCAGCTTTTCCTCCCAGAAACTGCGGGGGAAGAGTGAGAGGGGTTGGCACGTATTTGACTCCTGGTAGGATATGGAAGCAATCCTCCTCTTCTGAATTTTCGTCTTCACTGTCCTCGGGATCGTACTCGGCTTCTCCCTGAACCAACTTGCAGAAGTGTATTAACTCCAGGTGCTCTTCGGCTTCTTTGCTGATAAGCCCCAACACAGGCGCCCGCCTGAAGCTTTCTTGTTCAATCTTTCTTGAATGCTCTAGCCACCTCGTGTAAATGATCTTCTCGTGATTTGATCTGAACAGCCCCAGTTCTCCGGTGTCAGCTTTCCCTTCCTCCGAGAAATAGCGAGCCTCATATTCTTGCAAGAAATTCCTAACATGGGACCAAGGAGGGTTGGTTTGTTCATCATCCTCAAAGCTGAGAGGGAATCCGAATTCAGGATCCTCGACAAGGTTGGTCGTGGGTATTTATAGATCTTCATCAGTTTCCACGTCTTCCTGGGCATACGAAGGTTCTCCGATTTCGATCATGTTTACTTGGTTATGGTTCCTTGGAAAAGGATTTTTGACTGTATTAGGCCCCTCGGGAACTTCCAGCTTTCCTTGCTCTATCAAACCTTGGATTGCCTTTTTCAGAGTATAGCAATTATTTGTCAGATGTCCGTGGGCTTGATGAAAAGCACAATACTTAGAAGTATCCACGGGAACATTCGGATTCCTGGGTTGGAAGTTCTCCAAAGGCCGCAGTAAACCTTCTTTCACCAATCCTCTAAAGATGTCATTCAGAGGCATTTCGAATCTTTCGAGGTTTACGAACCGAGGTTTGGGCTTAGCTGGTTTCTTGGGAGCAAAAGAGGTTGCATTATTACATTCTTGCCCTGCGTAATTGATCACTTCTTTACCCTTAGTAGGAGCAGGAGCAGTGTTGGAGGAAGGAGCCCTGTATCTGTAGGGAGGTGCAGCAGCCTGCTGTTGATTGTAAGCCTTTTCAAATTTAGCCCCCGAATTAACCATTGCACGTAAGTTTGCATAGGGGAAGTGGCTGAGGGAAGTTCTTAAATGCGGTTTTAGGCATGACTGGAAGATATCCAACTGTTCCTCCTCAGAAGGGGGAATGATCATCTCACTAAGTTTCAAATTCCACCGCTTGTAAAAATCTTCGATGTTCTCGTTGGGACGCTGCACTGTTGTCTGCAGATCCACTCTGTTTGTTTCCCATTCTAGGTTAGCTTTGTACTTCTCGGTGAAAGCACTGGTGATCTGGTCACATGTGGCCCTGGCCTCGGGCTTTAAGCGAAAGAACCATTTCAAAGCACTGGATTTCAAAGAGAGGCTGAAATAGTCAGCCAACTGCTGATTCGTACACCCCTTAGCTTTCATTGCCAAGGTGTATGTATCCAGATGAGTTTTCGGGCATGCAGTCCCATCAAACAGGTCTAGATTGGGCATCACAAACTTGTGGGGCAGGGGAACAATGGAGTCCGGGTCCGAAGGCCGAAAGGCAGACTTCTTAGCAGTCAATTCAGCAATCTGTGCTTTCATTTCCTTATGTTGTTCCATAAACCAGGCCAGGTGAGGGTCCTATGGTGGAGCTATGGCGTTCGGACCAGTGACTGAACTGGAGAGGGGAGTTACCACTGGCGGCAGACTGGTGGATGGAATGGCCGGTCCGGGGACGTAGGTAAAAACCTGTCCTTGGCCCGAATTACCCTGGGGAGTGTGAGTAGGAGCCTGGGCAAAGGGATAGAACCTCGCGGCTTGCTGTTGATTTTCAATCGGCAAAGAGGGTGGAGGCAGGCCTGATGTAGCCGGGTAGCTTGGGTTTCCGGGGTGAGACTCATAAGTAGGCTTAAATGCAGGTCGTTATCCCTGGTTGTTGAACTGCATGCCAGGCTGTGGTGAAGGTGTATGACCAGGAGGATACTGCGGCCCTGGTGATTCTGATGAGACTGGGGCGGGGGCTTGCTGGCCCATTGGACCTTGAGTGAGAAATGGGTTCGTGGAAGCTGTGTTAGGAGCAGCTGAACTAGCATCATTCTGAGGAGGGGCTCCTGACTATTGTCCCGAACCAAATTGTGGTGGCATCCCAAACTGTTGCTGTGGCACTCTGAACTGCTGTTGTGAAGGTCCGGATTGATCGATTCCAAACTGAGGTGGGATCCCAATTTGCTGTGGCATTCCAAGGTACCCCCAACCATGAGAAGACATTTCGTACTGATTTTGTCCCCACTGAGGAACTGCGAACTGGCTTGTCCTGTCAGGCTGTATGGATCCGGTAGTCTGTAGTTGGGGAGCTGGCTGACCCGAAGATTGAGAAGCATGGGCTCTGGTAGTAGTACCATAGGAGGTTGGTGGTGGCATTCTAGAGTAGTCAGGGTGACCAAGAGTGGGGTTGGGATCCTCCTCTTCTTCCACGGTGAATGTGCCATCGAGATTGAGACTGGCGGCCAAACCATGGGGCTCTTAATAGCTTCCATAAGGCTATTCATCTGTGCTTTTTGTCGCAATCTCATCTGTTCGGCTAACTGATTCATTGTTGTTCTGTTTGGGGAGTCCCGGGAGGCGGAGTGATGTTGTCCCCATCGTTACCAGCTGATGCAGACATTCTGAAACTTGGAGTCGAAATAAATGGTGAAGCTGACGATGCGCTTGACTCTTCCCAACTGATCAGACGGTGACCCGGTGCCCGAAACCAAGCTTTGTGAGGAGCTGCGGGGGAAAGACACGAGGGTTCAGATATTTGGGAATGAAGGGGGGTAGGTGTTTGGGCTTAGGGCTCATGCAACATGCAGTTATTTGTTCTTGTTTACTTAAAACGTATTTTATTAAAACCTAAGCGATTGGAAAAGATTGCTCTTCTTTTTTTTTGCAAACTACTCTAAGTCCTGGATCAGTGGGTCCCATCACTACGCTACAGACCCTCAACCTATAACCTCGAACAAGGGTTCTGTAGGGCAAGCAGGTCCCACCGACCGAAAAGAAAAATGATCCTAAAGTCTGGCGGGTAATCGAGTCTTAACGCGTATTCGATGTAAATTACGGGTAAAGCTGACATCAAAGGTCAAGATCATGTCCGAGGGATCGACGAAAAGTCGGCATGGATTTGACTGATAACTGTCCATAATTGATCTTGACCTGTCGTCAGATAGGCCGTAATTAGACATGGCATAATCATTAGTCCTTGATGACTCAGTGTCATGTTGGGAGTCGGTGCATAAGTTGTGCAAATCAAAGTCGAAGTCAAAGCGCCTGTCAAGATTCGGTCAAACTCCATGAAGGAAAACCGGCATGACTCCGACTGATTAGGGTCTCCGAAAATTTTTGACTTGGCGTGCCGACTAAGGTTTGACTGGCACGGTGTATACATAGACAGGGCATGACACGGACCAAACTAAAAACCAACCGGGTCTTGGACAAAGTGTGTCACGGACAAGTGCATGGTCGACACGAGGCTCCAAGGGATGTTTGGGTAGTCCCGTGCTCGCACCGAGAGGCGTAATAAGGCCAAACGGGCTGCTACTGGGATTTCCCCGGGTTAAGGACGTAGTGTGCAGTGTAAGGCCAAGTGCGCGTAGTGTGCGGCAGTCTATCTTCTTTTTCTGAGTAAAACAGAAATTTTCACATGTGTTTTAAAAGCATGATGCATGCAAAAAAAATTGAAAATGATTTTTTTTTTTTTTGAAAATTTTTTTTGAAAAGCAAGTAAACACATAAGCACATAAAATTTAACAGTCAAGGAAACGGGTCCGACAGTCAAAATATTGATTTTTTCGGGACGGTCAAAACAACACGAAATGGAAAATACACACACATAAATGGTTTCAAGTGCCGGGACGGAAGTTTGACCCACAAAAGCTTTGCTTTTTTTATATAAAATGATACCGGTACGTGGCTTTGTTAGACCATAATTTATCCCAAGCCCCGGGTTAGGAAGTGGTACAGGAAGCTTAATGGTTTCCACCTATATACCAAATATCATTTTTTTTAAAGATAAAGCTTATTTTTAATCGTCCCCAGCAGAGTCGCCACTGTGATGATGACCGATTTTTCTTTCTTTTTGAAAATCAAACGGAGTCGCCACGCCGTTTTTAGTTTAAGGGCCAAAACTTTGAAAAATGCCCAAAATGAGAGAAGTGAGTTCGGAGGTCACGTTACATTCCGGGAAGAACGTTAGTGTTCACCCGGAATGCCTCGTAAAATGAGTCTTCCTAACTTGAAACCATTTGTGTGTGTGTGTGTTTTTTTTGCAAAAGGAATTTTCTGGAAATAAGAGTTTCGACTGGACTGGACTGAAATTTATCAAAACAGTGTGCTTCTGTGAGTGAAAAATGACTGAAAAACAAAATGTCTGTCCATTGTATTCTTGTCCGCGCGGACCAGAGCGAGGGTCAATTCTGTCCGCGCGGATGGGACAGTAAATATTCTTTTTTGCAGCTTTCCAGTCTGATTCTGTAAATTCCAGAATGTCAACTGGAGTTACAGAATCAGAACTGGAGTTTGCAACAGAAAATGATAAGTAAAAACATTTTTGAATTTTGCATCCATGCTTGTCCCCACTTTCCTTAGGCTTTGATTAGTGATCACTAAACATGATTAGTGGTGATCTACTATATCAAGCCATCCTTAGGGTACATTAGGACTTGGAAGCATTTCATTTGCTTGGGATGGGGAGATTTGACATAAAACAAAGATTAATGTATGAAATTGAATTTAGGTTAAGGGTGTATCAACCTTAGAGTGGATTTCTAAGGTGGTCATTAAGATGACCATCCTTGAGATCTTTGAACTCAATGTATCAACTTCACCCCTTTTGTAACCTAGAAACCTTAATGATCTTCATCCATGGAAATTGTTCCAAGGTGAAGATCTTAGGTTAGGGAAAAACATTTACAAGGAAGTAAAAGCAATTTAGACCATTTAAAATGGTCATCCATGGAAATTTATTCCAAGATGACCACATTTTAGGTCAAGTAAGAACTAATTAACATAAAAGAAGATGAAAATGAGAATATGGACCATTTAGTGTGATCATCCATGGAGATGAGCTCCAAGGTGACCACACTTTAGGCCAAGAGATCAAGTAGCAACTAGTTAATGTAAAGAGGAAGAACAACAAGCTTAAAAAAAATGTAGATCCTTGTAGAGAATCATCCATGGAGATGAACTCCATGGAGTCCTCTTGGATCTAGGACAAGAGATGAACAACAAGCAAATGAACAAGTTACATCTTTAAAATGTGAGATGTATGCATGGATGAGGGAGATTAAGGTAAGGAGAAGGAGGGTTTACCAATGGTTGTACCCTATCTTCCTTGGATTTGTGTTTGGGGCTTGAATATGATCAAGATTTGTGTTTGGATTTTGTGTTTAGATGAGTGTTTTTGGGTGAGTGTTAGGCTATTTTCTGGGATTTTCGTGAATATAACAGTAGGGTTCGAATGGTTGGATCCTTTAAACTGAGAGAGAATGATTTAATTTATAGGCTGATTTTAGGTTTCAAAGGTATCTGCGCGGACGAGACTGAGTCTCATTCCTGTTCGCGCGGATGGGGATGTTGGCGTGCACGACTTTGCGAAAGCGATTTTGGGCCTTGCATTTAATGAAAAGTTGGTCAATTTCTTGGAAATGACTCTTCCCAACCGATTTTTGACCTATTTTTATTATTCCTTTATGGTCCTTTCATGTTTAAATTGCCTTAGAAAATGACCAAAATGCCCTTAAATGTTTATTTGATGTGGAAGTCGTTAAATTGGGCTGAAGGAACATTGGTGGCTCAGATTGGGACACTTACACATATCTCTCTCTCCCTCTCTCTCTCTCATCTATTTGTTTTGCTGTGCTTCCTTCTTCTCCACTTGATAATCAGGCTCCATCTGCCTCAGATTATCAAGTGGCAACTGCAATCTCTCTGTTTAAATCGGGTTTGCTTGAGTCCAATTGCATGTTCATGATGTGATCTACTTATTGTTGCAATTTGGATGTCAAGGGAGTGTGGATCTCCCATATCCACACTCCTTTGGTTTATTCGTATCTAATTCATGCTATTCTTATTGATTCTGGTATAATTGATTGATCTGTTTGAGCATCTGTTGAATCTGTTCCTCAGTTTGTAAGGTTCCTGCAGATGGTAAACCTGTGTCACGCGACACATCTGGACATGAGGAGTTCTGTGTCACGTGACACATCGTACCCATCTGCAGGGACCATCCTTCAATTGTAAGTTGATTAGCTAGTTGGCTTAGCATTTAGTTGTATGTTCATGTTGTTTAATGCTCAGATCTAGTTTGCAATTGTGCTTTGGTGTTCATTTGAGATCTCTGTAATCTGAGTGTTGTAAGTCTCTGCAAGGTGATCATTGGTGTCACGCGACACATTTGGACATGAGGAGTCCTGTGTCACGCGACATAAGTGGTCCTTTGCAGAAGACTTGATTTCATTTGTAATCTGTTCTCCTTGTTGTAATGGGATGTGGCCTCCCTGAACAATTGGTCTACAAGTTGTAATGATCTTACCTATTCAATAAAATTCATGTTTATCGCACTTGTTCATTATCGATGTTTGCACATTATTTGGATGTCTAAATTAGAAAGACTCGTCTACGGACGAGGCGTGTTGGGTGAACTCTCGGTTCTTCCCAACACGTAACCTGACCCCCGAACCCATTCTCTTTCAAAAGGTTTTTCAAAGTGCACCTCTAAAAGCATGGCGTGGCGACTCCTTCATTTTCTATTCTAAACCGAAATTCTTTCGGGCGAGCGCGCATTCAATAATCAAATTTTTATTTTTTCTCTATCTATCTCAAGAATATTGATAGAGGATCAGAATAGGAATGAAACTGAAATACCCCTTAACTATTAATGAGATTAATCGAACGAATCACACTTTTACCACTAAACTATACCCGCTACAATCCCATTATTATAGACAACTGGGACTTTTGTCAAACAGGGGAATTGGGTGTAATAAAAAAAATCATGAAAATTGGAGTGATAACGTTTTGCGTCGGGGTTTTCACTTTTATCAGATTCTGAGAAGAGGGCAACTAAATACCAAGTTCTATCTTTTCTTTTTCCGGAAGCATGGTGCTAGATAGTCGCACCAAAATTACTAAAATCAGAGCAGAAAAAGAAGGTTTCATTGTATTTATTCCATAAAGGCAGTCAAGTAACTAAAACAAGGAAGAAAAAATAATATATGTGGTCCTTTTATATTCTATCAAAAGTTAGAGCAAGTTCTCTAGTAAGTATGGAAAAAGTCCTTCTTAATTTTCTTCTTGCTTTAATCTATAAATGATATTCTATACTCTATATCGTAATAGCCTACTAGAATTCGTTGAAATAGAAAAAGGCACGGGTGGGTAGAGACCGGGCCAGGCCATAGAAATAAAAAGGGCCTTTCAAAGAAAATAAAAGATTAATTGAATCATCCAAAATTTAGAGCGTGAAGTCCAATTAGATACATTTTAGGGGCATTCAAATTACTATTAGCCGTTCGAATAATTTATGGTTTGCTTGGTTGGACGAATAAATTGAAGTATCCAGGCTCCGTTTAAAAAAAACCAATTGGTAATCTATCTACCATTCCTCCTTATATCATAAATGGATTCCTAGTTAGAAAGAAATCTTATTTTTAAATAGAAATGATCTTAAAATGTTCTGTTAATCAATCGAGTAATATGCATGAAGACCTGGAATATTTACCGAAATGCCTGAATTGAGAAAAAAGAAGTGGTAATGGGAGTATTTGTTCTATATGTGCAAATCAAAAGCGGATGGATCTTTACCCGGAGTAGAGTATAAACCTAAAAAGATTCATATTAACGAGGCCCATTTAGGAACAAGCAAATGACATTGTGATTTGAATTGGATCTCGATGAAAGACTACATCAATGAAAAGTGAATTCGATAAGTTTCAGTAATTATTTACTCGTCTTTATTGAAAATTGAATCCAAATGAGAAGTCCGAAAGAGCATTCTATGAAATCCGAAAGGGGATTGGAATCTATACATTGAAATATAAAAGGACCACTTCTATTTTTTTTTTTCTTCCTTGTTTTAGTTACTTGACTGCCTTCATGGAATAAATACAATGAAACCTTCTTTTTCTGTTCTGATTTTGGTGATTTTGGTGCGACATATCTAGCACCATGCTTCCACCAAAAGAAAATATAGAACTTGGTATTTAGTTGCCCTCTTCTCAGAATCTGATAAAAGTGAAAACCCCGACACAAAACGTTATCACTCCAATTTTTATTACACCCAATTTCCCTATAGGAAAGAGTCTATAATTGATTTAGAAAATCAAATACCAGAGTTAATAATCAAGTATTCTGATTAGTTGATAAGATTACCTTAAAATGACGAAATATTCCTCAAAATTTTTATAAGTTGAGAATTTTATGAAAGATTCCTGTGAAAATTTTAATTAACGCCTAATTCATGTTGTGTAGACCTTTTTATTTAGAGAATTACTAATTCATGAGCTGTAGGGAGGGATTTATGTCACCACAAACAGAGATGAAGGCAAATGTTGGATTTAAGGCTGGGGTTAAAGATTATAAATTAACTTATTATACTCCAGACTATGAAACCAGGGATACCGATATTTTGGCAGCCTTTCGAGTCACTCCTCAACCCGGAGTTCCCCCGGAAGAAGCAGGGGCCGCAGTAGCTGCCGAATCATCTACTGGTATATGGACAACTGTGTGGACCGATGGCTTACGGGCCTTGATCATTACAAAGGGAGATGCTATCACATTGATGGATGTGGTTTTACCCATTCAAAAGATACGTTTTCAAGCTTATTTTTTGTTGGAAACCTTGAGAATTTAATGTGTTTTGTAGTGTTTTATTAGTACAGGGGCTGAAGTGAAATTAAGCAGAAAAGAGGAGAAAAAGTGTGTTTTAAAGTTAAGTGACCAAAGTGCAAAACTGAAAAGTACAGTGACCAAAATATAACTGTGAATAAAAACATGAAAGATTAGACCAAAATGTGGTTGTTCTCATGGGCGACCGTGCTGCACAACTTAGGCGGCCGCACAAATTGAAATACATGGCCGGATTTTGAAGGTTGGGCCTGGAAGTGGGCTTGATTTGGGCTTTATTAGGTCGGCCGCCTCACACACGTGTAACCTAGGCATTTAGTGTAAAGAGGATTGTTTTTAAAAAGGAGTCTGATACATTATTCAGAGGGGTACTAATCCGAGGAGGAGGAACACTGCTACTATTTTCAGGAAACAATTCCTATTGAAGTTGTTGTATTTCCTTTTCAATAGCAAATTTCTTGTTTTCCTTGCAAATATCGTCTCCTTCAAGTTAGCATTCAATTGCATCCCACATTTCTTTGGAGGTTTTGCATTTCATGACTTTTTGAAGGGTTGAAACAGTCAAGGTTACAGAGTTGATATGTCTTGCTTTGCTGTCCAGAGAAACTAATATCTTTTCTTCATCAGTCCACTCAGCTTTCAGCTTTTTGACCTCTGGAGTTTCAGTGTTGGTGGCTCGATTAATGCTGGACTTCATTGGAACAAGGGGGCCATTTATCACGCAGGCCACTAGCAACTCATCAGTGGTTTCCAAATGAATTAACATTCGGGTCTTCCAGATGTCAAAGTGGTTTACATCCAGTAAACGAATTTCTGAATAGTTAATCGTTGTCATGGTTTTTGAGTTTGCCATGACGAATTGGCACCCAAGCTGTTAAGCTTGAAAAACAAAAGATTTTTATAAAGGTGTTTGCTCTGATACCACTTGTTGGTCCCAAAGGAGGCAACAAGGGTAAAAAACATCTAGAGGGGGGTGAATAGTTGTTACAAATTTTTCGACCCTTTTTGAAAAACAAAACCTCTTGCTTACAAAACCGCTCTTGCAGTGTATCAAAACCGCAATTGAGGTTTGTAAAATGCATAGCGGAATTTCTTAAGTAACAGAGTGAGGTTTAGTGGTGCGGTTTACAAAACAGTAAATGAGGTTTGACAATGATTAACTATAAACACAATTCACAAATCTGGACAACCTATAAATATCAAACAGATAAGACAAATTAGTTTGAATGATGAACAATAAAGAAAATGCAGAAATTAAAGAACACAATATTTGGAGTGGTTCAATCGTAAATGATCTACATCCACTGCCAAGATGGTTAGTATTGGATTTTCTAACTACTAGATTTGTATTAGATGATGAGATAGATTACAAGGTTATAAGAATCAAACTCAAATCTAAAATCTAAACTATGAAGCAAACCTAGACTATAACTGGTGTATCTCAAATGATTTAATCTATGTGATTAATCAAGTGAGGGGTGTGTGAGTGTGATAAACAAGATTCAAGTCTCTTTAAATCTGTATGATATAAAGCACAATAATTCTTGGTGTTAAAAGGCTTGAATTCTAAGGTGAGATTTGTTCTTGAAGGTTGAAGATGAAGATTCAAAGGATTATGAAAATCTGGAAAATATCTTCAAATTATCAAAGGACTCTCTTAATATCAATATTCTCAAGCAATCTTCAAATGATGAACATTGGGGATATTTATACCCAAGCACCAAAAAGTAGCCGTTTGGTAAAGCTATAGGAAGTACAGTGCTGGTGCGGTATGATTGGCCCACGTGTCCACTTTTGACCTTTTGTTCAGAAGTTGTTGATAAGGTTGTACGGCCCTCAGCTAACATTCTGGGATGAAGGACATTTGTCACCTTTTCAAAAAAGAATTAAACTCTAAGTGACCGTTAGTCATGTTGATTGAACTCGTAGTTAACTCAATATTGCTGACGTGGATTAATCAGTCAAAAGTGGTCCAGCTCTCCAACTCTTCAATCATTGGATGAGGTTGGTGAGATGCAATTTAGAGGTGCGGTCTCACAAGAGAGGTTTGTCTTGCGGTTTTCTAAGTGTGGTTTCATAATGAGGTTTGCACTAGCACTACGGTTTTGCATGATTTCAAAACCTCTTGACTTGAAACCTCATATTCAATGCAGTTGTGGCAGTCTTCAAGCCTAAATAAACCTATTCTATAAATTGGACTTATACTAAAAAATTGAAGTCTAAGCTTCATTACATATGGGCCTAAAGTCCAGAAAATATAGATGAGGTTATGGTATCAATCAAATTAAAGCTAAGGCTAGGAGGGTTAAAGTATGCATACCCAACAAGTGTCAGCCTTCTCCCTGGCTTGGGCCTCTTCCTCCCATCTGATCCGGGCTGCCTGATGGTCCTCATTCATCTTGAGCATCTTATTATTGCGATCTTGGACCATTTTTGTTAGCTGGCCCGGTTGCCCCTCCAGCTTGGCCTTCTCTTGCCATGCTAGTGCTGCCTCCTCCTCTGGTGTCCTTGGTCGGAGCCCAAGAATCCACCTGAGCTTGAAGGTGAGCGAGTTGCTCCTTTGACACCTTCAAAGCCATATAGGATTCATCTCTCTCCTTCTCAGCATTGAAGTGAGCAGCCTAGAGAGCCCGGCACTAAGAGTCAGCATCCTTGAGCTTTTGCCTTAGCTCAGCAGACTTCCTAGATTTTCTGGAGTAATTGGCAGAGGCAATTTTCTCCTTTTCAATGGCAGCCTGCCAGCTGCATTTGGCTTGCTCCGTCAGGGCAAGAGACTTCACAACAAAAAGAAGACAGTCAGGGCAACGACGACCAAAGTAATAACGATCAAACAGAACAGAAAGAAAAAGTAAAAAAGTAATACCTCAGAGGCAAGCAATCCAGACCGATCACTAAACTCTCGAGGAGTTAGTCCCTCCTCCACAAACTGGGTCAACAGCTCCCGATCAATGGCCCTCCTCACAATAATTTGTCCCAATCCCAACTTGGGGTATAGGCGACTTGAGCCATTAATGCCGGTGAGGGGGGAACATCACTTAGCTTCTCCACCAAAGATTGCACTTCTTCGGTGCCTCTAGTGGAAGGCGCTTGAGGTGGAGGATAGATGCAAGTCCCAGCATGATCATGTCCCAGCTCGGTACGGGACCTCTTTCTGAGCCGGCTAAGGGGTGGGTCGACCTCAGTCACTTCTAGCTCTTCTACATCGAGCTCCAAATCAACAATTTTTTAGGGATCCAGCCCCGTTGATACTTGCCTGGGCTCAGAGCCCGACACATTTTTAGTTGACATGTTGACCTCCCCCTCACCTCCATAAACCTCCACCTGAGGTTGCTGCTCGATGGGCTCCACTTGCCTAGCTCCATAAATTGGGATCATCCCCACGCCCTCTTTGGGGAGTAGCTTTTTCCGATCCACGGCTTCCTTTTCTCTGCTTGCCTGAGCATTGGCCGCCCCGTGGGCCTTCTTGTTCTTCTCCTATCACCCAAGTCCACAATCCTGTTCATATGCGCTTCTTGTTCGGCTGTAAGAACTGCAAGATAAAGGAAAGAAAGTCAACACACAGGTATACGAGCAAAATGATGAAAACTAGAGAAAGCAAGATAAATACTTAACCGCCATAATGGAAAAGGCCTTTGCAGTGGCCTTTTCCATTATGTGGATATTCCACCCTGACACCTTGTCAAGCAAATTGATGAATAGTTTGGGGGCCTTGGCCTTAGCTGGGGTGCTAATCCCAAAGGTTTTCTCGTTCGTAACAATTTTAAAAAACCTTCTGAAAACGTGCATACACGGCTCCAAAAAGCTAATCGGATCGTGCTTAAACCCCAATGAATCCAAGATTTTGCCTTCCTCTGCCTCTCAGTGAAGTAAGTCAAGTGGAAGTCCTCCCGAGGCACCTCGAAGAAATCATGAAGGATTTTGATGTGGGAGTCAGCATTTTTCTTCCCAATAACCGACATGGGGGCCACGTATCCCCTCTTGTTCCGACCTGGCACCACGATCGAGCAAAATTTGTTCACAATATTGCCGGAGGAGGAGCTCGACGAGGTAGAGTTTAGAGATTTCTGAGCAGCCATATCTACAGAAGACACAGAAATAGGGGAATCAGACCTAGTAGAAGATGAGTCCGAGCTATCTAATGACGACATAGATTCCCCTGGGAACGCTAACCTCTCTCTAGGAAAAGGGAGTTTGTTGAACTTAATGTAGAAGATAATAAGATGGTCAATAAGTTTGTTGAAGATACGGAAACAGATAATCTGTGGATCATACGCCTCCAAGTCCCCCATGCTCTCACCTGCTGGAAACCCTATCTCACCATAAAATAAGCTCCACCTATCTAAGATGGTGATACACTCCTCTCGGGTCAACTCTCTCCATGGACCTTCTAATCTCTTATAAACCCTAAGGTTAACACAATTATAACCATACCTAACTCCTAGCTCGAATCCAAAGGTCCTAGCAATGGCGGAATAAAAAGGGGAAGCTCAAAGGAGAGAAATCGAAGGGTGCCTTGTTGATTTTGGGAAAGGTGGAACTCAACAACGGAACGGGAAGCTTGATTACGCCGAAAAATCAAACTCCTTGCTTTTACTCTTTCTGGGTATTTGAATGATTGAGAATGGTAAAGTTTAGAAAGGAATAAAATTCTTCCTTATATACGCCTCCTTTTCCTTACCTGAATTGTAAAGAGTGAGGGACACAACCATTCAGATATCAGAGTAATGGCTCAACGCCAGTTCTCAATGCAGTTGTCCAATCGCCATAACTGTCCCATTAAGGCAGAAATTATGGCGCAGTAAACACCGTATTCAACCGCCAGAAGTCAATCGTCAATAGCAATCTACTCCTACCAAGTCGAACCTCCACTGGCGTACTACGTAAGTATCACAAATTTTTCAGTAACTTCCTAATCGACAAATCAACTCAGAAAGTTGGGGGCTACTGAACAGAATAAAAGTAATGGGTCAGGCCCAACGTATAAAGTCCAAGGTTCACAACATTTCATAGTTACATCAAATAAAGTTGGCCTACAAAACTGCCATAATCCCTCAAGCCCATCAAATACTGATCAGTCGACCTAGCTTATTGTCCGACCTTCTTTGATCCTGACCTAGCTTCTTCCAACATACGACCTCCTACTTTTGCAATCTCTGTCCAGCTAAGGCTCGAACTCAGGTCGAACTCGAATACTCAGAAGACCTCGACCAAACAACACGTGTGCTTTTCCACGACATGATTCGTAATTGTCTCCTACAAATGCGGAGACTATTACGCCTCCATTGTCTTCGTGATTTAAGGGATTCGTATACATCTCATATCACCACTATATATACCAGACAACTTCCAACGTAAAAAGGTAATTTTATCTTGGCTATTTTGAGATTACGTCATTTCCATACAATTTATATAATCATATAACTCGACATCTTATCATCACGCCGAAGGGTATTAGCCGGATACCATCCCGGCAAGTCATTTGTTCGTGATTTCTGGTTATAGTAGCTGGATTACAACCTATTGCTGGAATAAGATTGATCTGGATCGATTGCTGCATCATCAATTACTTTTGTTTATGAATAGACAATGGCATGGATTTTGGCTGAATACTAAAAAAAATATGTTGATGGTTCTTCTGAGTTCCTGTTTGCAAAATTGGCAAAGCTATCTCGGAATATTTATCAAAGTTTTATTTACCATGCTTTAAAAAAAAATCATTTTTCTCTACATTAATAAAACTGATTTTTCATGAGAGACCAACTCTTATAATAGTGTGTTTGGACAGGAGAATCATAGTCACCACTAAGTCTTAAATTAGCTTCTTTTTTTTTTAGCTGGTCAAATTATTAGTCCGTAAAATCTAAAATCACAAGTTGGACACGCCGTCATGCAAGAATTTTAAGTGACAGACAAAAGATATTAACATGTAAACTAAGGGGTTTAGAGTTCTAAAGCCCCAATTTCTTAATCTTTACGTATTGTTTAGTCCAAAAAAAAATATTCTCCTGTTGTTAAATAGAAAAAACTATTTTTTTCATAAAACTTATTCTTATTTTGAAGTATTTATTTTTGAAAGAGTGGAAAAGTATTTACGGCTCATAAAATCTGTGAAAAGTGAAAATTGAAATAATAACATAAAAGTCTGAGAAGAGTGGTTAGGGTTTTGGATACGCTCTCCAAAATCTCAAACTCGTCCAAATTAACATGAAGAAGAAGAAGAAGCGATCAAAAGACACAGAATCGGTAGGAGAATACCGGATCACAAGAATCGTCGTCGCACAAATCTGCTAGTCAGTTGGTTGCAGCCCAATGCTCGGCGCTCGAAACCCTTACAGACGTTGCCGCCAGGTACCTCCGGTCACTTAGCAAAGTCATTCGCCTCTTCAGCCGTCTCCACTGGACGCACTCAATCCAACTTGTTCAACGTAGTATGCTCGCCGGAAGAGCTCCATTCCCCAATCAGCTTCCGGGGAAACTGTCAATTGTTATTCAGTTCATCCACCGTAGCGGATATAACTAAGTTCGTCAATTACAGCCGTGAAATCCCGTTTGCAAAGGCGGTGCCCCGCCGGGAGGTTATGCTAGTAAGCTGGAAATCAAGTGGGAGAGAGGGAAGAATTTTCTATGTTCATTACAATGCCACTAATGGCTTTATATACAACCAAGAGATCTTGATTTAATCTTGATACAATTCAATACTTACAATTACGCTATCAATCCCTATAATTCTGCTAACTACTTGATATACATTATCAATCCCTACAATTACTCTTAACTACTTGATATACGCTATCAATCTCTATAATGTGGCTAACTACTTGATATAAATAAATAAGGATAAGATATATACAAAGAGAGAAGAGAGTATATCCCGAGATATAAGCGATATCATGCAGAGCTCCTTCAGGCGCGCTCAAGAGCTCCCCTCTAGAGCTCCCCTTCATGAGCGCTCTGTCTAGGCGCACGCTCTATCTAGGCGCGCGCTCCCTCTTAGGCACACTCAACTTCATGTGCGCTTCTGAAGGCACGCTCCCCTTTATGGTTTCTCCTTCCAGACGCGCCCCCTATCTTGAGCTTCCTCCCTTCTATGCGCTCCTAGGGGCACTCACATCCCTAGGGCCCTGGTGCTCCTCTAACACCTCCCTCAAGTTGGAGCGTGAAGCTCACAAATGCCCAACTTACCAAGTAAGATAGTGAATTGTGGAGTCCCAAGGGCCTTTGTAAGTATATCTACTAACTGAGCAGAAGTGTGAACATATTTCGTAGAGATGAGGCTACACTGAATGGCGTCACGTACAAGGTGACAATCAACCTCAATATGCTTAGTGCGGTCATGAAAAATAGGATTATGTGCGATGTGAATAGTTGACTGAATATCACACAGTAGAGTCATAGGAGCTGAGAGAGTGATCCCAAAGAACTACAAGAGACCACGCATCCATGTAATTTCACAAGTTGTGCTTGCCATAGAGTGATACTTAGCTTCGGCCGAAGAGCGAGCAATGGTTATTTGCTTCTTAGTCTTCCACAACACAGGAGAACTGCCCAAGAACACAAAGTATGCTATTAAGGAACGAAGAGTAATGGGGCAGCTGGCCCAATCACCGTCACAATAGGCATATGGTCGAAGATTCGAGTCGACGCGCAATAGAATCCCCTGGCCAAGATGGCCCTTAAGATAGCAAACCACTCGTAAAGTCGCATGAAAATGAGCAAGCTCGGGTGTTTTTATAAACTATGAAAGGATATTAACACATTAAGAGAGCTCTGGTCTTGTGATAGTGAGATAGATAAAATGTCCAACAAGACGTCGATAGCATTTGGGGTCAGACAAGAGATCGTCATCTGTCAAAGCCAACCAATGATTTTGCTCGATAGGAGTATTTGTCGAACGTGCTCCAAGAAGGCCAGTTTCAGAGAGAATATCAAGAGCGTATTTCCTTTAAGACAGGAAGATCCCATCCGAGTGGCGTGCAACCTCTATTCCTAAGAAATGCTTCAGGCGCCCAAGATCTTTCATTTTAAAACACCGACATAAATAATCTTTAAAGTCATTAATGGCAGCGGAATCATTGCCCCTAATGACCAAATCGTCAACGTAAACCAAGATATGTATGTCGATGTCATCCTTCTAATAAGAAAAGAGCAAATAGTCTGAGTACGATTGAACAAAACCGTACATATACAATGCAGCAGATAGCTTTGCAAACCAATAACGAGGTGCCTGACGAAGCTCATACAAGGTCTTTCGGAGCTTACATACTTTTCCAGACATATGGGGTTGATACCCCAAGGGAAGCTTCATATATACCTCGTCACTCAGATCTCCATGTAATAAGGCGTTGTGAATATCTATTTGATGAATTTCCCAACCACGAGCAGCGGCAATAGCAAGAAACACTCTTAATGTAACCATTTTAACCGTTAGATAAAATGTTTCTTTGTAGGCTATGCCTTCTACTTGACGACTACCCAGAATTAACAGTCGTGCCTTGTATCGTTCCACCGTTCCATCTGTCTTATATTTTAGTTTATACACCCATTTACTCCCAATAACCTTTTTTACGAACAGGAGTATCCACCAGATCCCATGTCCCATTCTGATCTAGAGCATCAAGCTCAGTGTTCATGGCTTCCCTCCACTCTTCCAACTTTACAGCCTCTGCAAAGTTTCTAGGCTCAACACCTGTATCAATTGCAGCCAGAAAACAACAATGTGCAGAAGAAAATTTAGTGCGATTGATAAAATGTGATAAAGGATATCAAGTACCTGAAGACTTGTTTTGAGAGAGTGAATTGGACGAGGGGCTAGCTCAGATAATGTGTGTTTGAGATGTGCTCAAATCATACTCGACGATTGTATACCGTGAGGACGGAACCTTTGTCTGTCTTCCTCTGCCCAAATTATCAGATGCTTCCTCCGTGGTAGGTTCAAGCACTTCATTTGGAACAAACTCAGTGTTAGGCACCTCAGTGGAAGGTACAGGCACTTCATTAGTATGATTATCATGCACAAGAGGCACCTCAGTGGTAGGCACAGACCCCTCATCAGTGTGGTCATCATTCACAAGGGGCGCTTCA
This sequence comes from Adenophora triphylla var. japonica, assembly GCA_022495995.1. Taxonomy (NCBI): domain Eukaryota; kingdom Viridiplantae; phylum Streptophyta; class Magnoliopsida; order Asterales; family Campanulaceae; genus Adenophora; species Adenophora triphylla. The sequence goes on from JAFEMH010004173.1 coordinate 167,643, forward strand.
ACGGGAATTTCAACCTCTACGTCTCCCTCAGAAGTGCTAGTATCCTCAATAACCGTCTCATCAGGATTATAAAAAATGGAATCAGGACCAATAACCTCTTCATTTGGACTATCACTTTGACCAATGAAGGGGAATTTTGATTTTACAAAAACAACATTACGGGAGACAAGTGTTTTGTTTTCCTCAAGGTCATACAATAACAATCCTTTTCTTGCCAAAAGGGTAGCCAAAAAAAACACACTTTCGACTTCGACTAGCAAACTTATCATTATCAAGACGTGAATGATTGGCGTAACAGAGAGAACCAAAAACCCTAATGTGTTTATAAGTGGATGCTTTGCCAAAAAAATGTAATACGGAGTTTTCCCATGCAATAATTTTGAAGGAGTGCGATTAATCAAAGACCCGGTCGTCAAAACACACTCACCCCAAAACCTAATTGGTAAACCAGTCTGAAACCGTAAGGCGCGTGCTACGTTTAAAATGTGACAGTGCTTTCTTTCTACTCTCCCGTTTTGTTGCGAAGTGAGAATACATGTGGTGTGAAACACAATTCCTTTTTTAGCAAAGTATTTTTCAAGACATGTGAATTCTTTCCCATTGTGAGGCGCATCACTTTTTGAGTGAGGCGCATCACTTTTTGAGTTTATCAAATATACTCGCACAGCGTGCGAGCAGTCATCCACAATAGTTAAGAAATAAGTTTCTCCTCACAAAGCAGGTGTCCGCTAATCACCCCAAAGATCAACATGAATTAAATCAAATTTCACAAACATCTTTATTAGCATTATTCCGACTAACAATAGGAAGCAAACTAACTACTTTACTTGATGGATGTCCCAACCGATGATGCCAAAACTCATACTTTGCAAGTTCCTTAGCGCTGCAGACTCGTGCTTCGATAGACTTTGTCAAGTAGTACAGCCCCTCATTTTGTTCACTTGCACCAATCAATGTCTTCGATGTTCGGTCCTGTATTACACAAAGTTTGTCAAAAAATTGCACAAAATTATTTGAGTCACAAAGAAACTAAGAGACAAACAACGGATTGCAATTGAATGACGGAGCATATAACACATTTTGTAAAACAAGTTTAGGCCCAATTTTAACATCGCCTTCTTTTGTGGCAATGATGTGCTTCATATTGGGCAGTCCTACTCGACTGGATTCAATGTTACGAACATTTTCAAGCAACAAAAAGTTTCCTGTTATATGTCGATTAGCTCAGCTATCCACTAGCCAAGGCTCATCATTCATCTTACATTCATTTGTTCATTACTTTTAACATTGGTCTGCACCATGGCTTTAAAATTGTTCCATTGTTCACCTGTGAGTCCCAAGAGTTGAGCATGCTCTGCATCTGTCATCCCTGCGCTATCATCATCATTAACTTGTACAGTGTTGGCTCGAGCACTGAAAGACTCGCGCCCTCTTGCTCTTCCAGCGGTTGTCGTGACATTCTGCCATTTCTTTCCCTTTCCATTTTGTGAGGATTGCTCACCCCACCATTTCGGATATCCCACAAGCTTGAAACAAGAGTCGGCTTCGTGTCCCTTTTTCTTGCAATGTCCACAAGTAACATTCCCCATCTCTTTGTGCTCTCCCTTGAATTTTGGACCCCAGTGTTGGTGAGCACCATTAAGCTCATAGGTTCTAAGTATTCCTCTCGTGCGCCCCCTTTGACACGCTCCTCTCTTACCACCATTGAATAAACTATGTTTATGTTAGGAAGAGGCTCTGAGTTCATAATATTTGATTTTACATTCTCGAACTTAGGTGTCTCGAGTCCCATAACAAACTGGTACACTAGTTCCTCCTCCCTTCGTTAAGTGAGCTTTAAGTTGATCTCACACTTGCATCATGTGCAAGAATACGCCAGAACCTTGTCATAGTCATTCAATTAATCCCACAACATGCTTTCGATCTTCTATTGTCTACAATTGGCTAGGTCACACTTAATCTGTTGCATCCTTAGCCCATTACCAACCGAAAATATCTGCTCCAAGTCGTCCCACAAAATCCTTACCTCCTCCACGTAAGTCACCGTGGATCGAAGATTTGGTTCAATGGTGTTAAAGATCCATGACAACACCATCGAGTTCACCGTCCGTCAAATCTCTAGTTCGTCCGCCATTATTGGACGATCAATCGTTCCATCAATGAACTCAGTTTTCATCTTGGCTCTCAACGAACCCTTGAAAACATGAGCGCATTCTTCATAGTTTTCTCCTTTCAATTGGACATGAGTGAGAATCTGTCCAGGATTATCACTCGATAAAAAGAACTAAGGGGTTCTTTTCTCACTACTCTCGGCAGCCATTTGTATTGAGTTGTGTTTAGGTTTCAAGATCACCGCTTTGAGATTGGTTTACACAGCCAGCCTTTTTATCAGATTTTAACTCATAACGGAAGGGACGAATGTGCCCAAGAGCAAGTCTGTAGTGAAGGATATAGTTCCTTCTCCTTGGCCTTTTAGCACTTAGAATGGATTTCACATCAGCTTTTGAAACCTCACTTCCCTCTTTTACAAATTTGGTTTTTTCAAAACCACTACCCGTTTTTCCAGTTTTACCAAGAGCTAAAGCTTCATCAAGTTTCATTTTTCCAGTGTTTAACTTGGTTAATTTACCTTCAGCTTTTTGAAAATCTGTTTTGACTTTTTAAAGTTCAACCTCTTTCTTGGTTACCAGAATTGCAAGCTTACCAGATTAGATGTATCTTTAGATATGTCCATGGATGTGTCCACATCTGAATCCACATCCACATTCTTCTCAGAATCTCTTTTTTCTATTCCTACAAAATGAGCATTAAAAATAGAATGGCAGTTTATCACAGACATGTTAGCTACTTCCTCTTCATCTTCACTATCACTTAAGGAAGCGGTCAGACTCATCCCCTTCTTCTTAAGTGTGTTAGCACAGTAATTTGCATAGTGACCAAAGCCACGACAGACTCTACATTACAAAGACTCAGAGGATTTCTTATTCTCTAGATTAGATCTTTTGAACCCATTCTCAGTGTTGACTTTAGGTTATTCAACACTTGGAGCAGATCTGTTGGGAAACTTGCTCATTCTCTTATTTTTCAGCATGGAACTGAACTTTTTGGAGATAAGAGCCAAATCCTCATACTCAAGACTTGATTTTTCAATCTCTGAAAAAAGCTCAACCAATTCTTTTGGGACTGGTGCAGAGCTTTTGAGTGCAAGACTTATTGCCTTATTCTTTTTTTGAGCCTCAAGATCCATCTTAAAGACAGACAAAATGCAAACAATCTTGTCTAATCCTACAGTGTTGGTGTCATTAGTTTCCTTTATAACAGCAACTTTAATGTTGAACCTTTCAGGTAAGGTCCTCAAGATTTTATTTACAAGTCTAGCATTTGAGATAGACTCACCAAGACTGGTGCATTCATTTGAGATCTCATGGATCTTAGCAGCATAGGAGACATTAGAATCCCCTCACATTGGATCTGTAAGATATCTCAATCATTCTTAGCAATAGACTCATTAATGATAAGCTTGTACATGTTTCCAGAAACATGGCTGTAAATAGCACCCATGGCTTTAGAGTTATAATTTGCAGAGGTGATTTCATTAAGGATCCATCTTTACTCAGGTTTTCTTTCAAAAATAGATTCACCAATACCTGATTCAGACTTCTTCTCCACAGTGGGAGGTTGCCAAAGCAAAAAGTATATACATGCCCGCTCTTTCATCAATTGATTTGATCTATTTATGCATTTTAGAGTTCCAAAAATTATAATTGGTGCCATCTAATACTGAAGGTTTGTTTTGATAATTTTGACATTCCATTATGACTACACTTTCTGGATCAACACTTAGTAAATGACGAGAGTTGGCTCTGATACAAATTGAAAGTTTATTGTAGCTAGGAAATCAGTTTCAACAGAATAGATTATGGATGTGAGTACAGATGTGAGTTACAACTGTTCACACATACACCAATAAGCAGCGGAATAAAATAAAGAACACAAAGAATTAAACATTTACTGGTTCTGCCCCATCAAATTAGGCTTTAAGCCCAAAAATGTTTTTACTATTAAAGATCTGTTTTACAAAAGAAAACACGAATAAGTTAAATAAAAAGATTAAAATACTAAATCAAGTTCTAACTAACTTCTAAACCAAGAACAACCTTGCTTTCCCAAGGAGAGCCTATTATAAACAGAAGAATAACAAAGAACTTAAATGAAATCTAAATGTGAGTTTAGATATAAGACACAACTTCACTCACAACCTAAAAAGCTATCTCGAATCCATGAAGAATAATGTGTTTTCTCTTTCAAAGAATTCTCAATTCTTGTCTTCTCAATGTGTCGAGGGTCTTGTATTTATATGCACCTTTGAGAAGTCATTCAATCAATCAAATTGTTCCTTATTTTATACAATCCAAATCTTACAAGTAAATATAAGATTGACAATAAAATGAAAGAGATTTGTTAGTAACATTATGTATTATAAATAAAACACAATATATTTATATAAATAAAAAATATATGAGTTGATCTTATGAAAAACTAGTTTTTCATAAGATTTTGAAAAAACTAGTTTTTGGACCCTTTTTAAACCAATGTACGCGTATTGAACCGGAGACCGGTTCACTAACAAAATTGATCCACCATTTATCAGCTCAAATCTAAACAAACACACACAGTAAAACACACAGTTACGATGCCGCAACAGAGAAATTCATTGAGCAAAAGCAGAATTCAATCGAAAATCAATCTGTTTCAGCCGATTGAGGTAATATATGATTCACTGCCAATTATAGACTATCAATCAATATATTTACAATCATTCCTAATTGTTTCATTCAAAACTGGCAATTTTTTATTAGGTTATGATGAGCTTACACAATTTTGAAGATGAAACTGGCAATTTTGTGGATGAAACTGTCGATTTTGCAGATAATGCTACTGTAATTGATCAAATTCCTCACACAGTTGATGATAATCACGATACAGGTAAGTCAATTTCATAATGCCAGTGTTTTTTTATATAATGCCATAGTTTTTTTCTATAATGCGAGTACATTTGTTTTGTTTGTCTTTCCAATCCCAATGTTATTTATAATATGTTCCAGAGAGTGTGCCAGTGTTTGTTTTAATATGTGCCAGTATTACTTATTTGAAGTGCCAGTGTTTTTTATAATATGTGCCAGTGAGTGTTGCTTGGCCTGTCAGTTTTACTTTGTTGTTTGAAATGCCAGTGAGTGTTGTTTGTAATGCCAGGATTAATTTTTGAATGTGCTAGTGTTTTTTATGATATCTTCCAGTAAGTGTTGCTTGGACTGTCATTGTTACTTTGTTGTTTGAAGTGCCAGTGAGTGTGTTTTAGAGTGCCAGTATTATCTTATTTGAAGTGCCAGTATTAATTTTTGAATGTGCCAGAGTTTTTTATGATATGTTCCAGTGAGTGTTGCTTAGACTGCCAGTATTACTTATTTGAATTGCCAGTGAGTGTTATTGTAGTGCCAGTGTTACTTATTTGTAGCTTCAGCAACTTCAGTTTATCAACAACTTCAGTGTCATTGAAGTACCAGTGAGAAAAGTTTGGAGTGCCAGTATTAATTTTGTAATATGCCAGTGTTTTATACTATATGTGCCATTGATTGTTATTTGGAGTGTCAGTGTTACTCTGTTGTTTGACGTGCCAGTGAGTGTTATTTTGAGTGCCAGTATTTCCAATATAATATGTCAGCACCTGTTTTTTCAATGTTATTGCCAATCTAATTTTTTATTTGTATTTGCAGCAAGCCATATTGATATTACTTCATCACTGCTGGGGATAAAAGCAAAGACATGGGAAGAACTGTATCAATTGTACAAGGATCATTCTAATAGTAACAACATCATCATCATCCCCATCCCTTTTACGCTTTGATGCACCTAAAAATAAATATCAAAAAACCTTACATTAGTATTTTAAAGTCCCAATAAACGTGTTTTCAGATGCCAGCATCAGTGTTAAAAAAGTGCCAGCTTTAGTGTTTAAAAGTGCCAGCATCATTGTTTGAAAGTGCTAGTGTTAGAATTTTCAAAATGACAGTATCAGTGTTTCAAAAGTGCCAGTGTTATGGTTTCAAAAGTGCCAGTAACAGTGTTACAAAGTGCCAACATCAATATTACAACGTGCCAGCTTCAATATTACAAATGCCAGCATCAGTTTTACAAAGGGCCAGCTTTAGTGTTTGAAAGTGCCAGCATCATTGTTTGAAAGTAACAATGTTAGAGTTTTCAAAATGCGAGTATTAGTGTTACTAAAGTTCCAGTGTTAGGGTTTCAAAATGCCAACATCACGAATATAATGTGCCAGTTTATTAATCCATAACAATATGTGGATATCGAAGAAAACTACGACTGAAAACATGTCGGAAAAGAAGTAAAATCAAGTATCATACCTTCATTCCGATGTTTACTCCTGATTTCTTTGGTTTGGTCAGTCATAATGTCGGAGAAGAAGTAAAAATACGACTGAAAAAAGCTCGGAGAAGATGTAAATCGATAGAAATTGATGATCGCAAATGACGAAAATGTTCAAAATCGGTGGAAATTGATGAAAAACTACGAAAACTGTTCGGATTCCTTGAAGAACAAGTACGAAAAATCAAATTGAAGAGCGCAAATGACGAAAGGAAATTGAACAGGACCGAAAAAGTGTGTGTTAGCGTCTGTTAAATGAACCGCGGCTCAAAAACACATTTTTTCTTAAGTTTGTAAAAAATGCGTTTTTTACAAGATTTTTGCAAGATATATACATATTTAACAATGTCCTTTTTCAAATATGATTTTAAATCTTTAATTAAAAAGTTATAAAATCTAATTACCAAACATACCAATTGGATTCAAATTAGGTAAGTCAATATTAACTAAAATTTCACTCTTTCATAGAGGAAGAAAGAGAAAAAATAATTTGAAGCAAAATGAAAGTTAAAGAATTATTTTTATTGGGGGCTGGCCTGTTGGCAATCAAGGAGCATGTATATTATGCTGGACGAGGAGTCGAGCCTGTTCTACTCAAGCCAAGTTAAAACACCTGCTTCCCACCTGAACTAGAAGAGTACTATCCTTCATTTACCTGTTTTGGTAAATTGATCTCTTTATTTTTATTAAATCCATTATACCAATATATTTTGTTTCATGTTTTTGTTTCTTTAACAATATTTTGTACTCCTTCCGTCCCACTCTAAATAAGATTTTGTGGAAGAGCATAGGAATTAAGGAAAAACATATAAACAAACAAAGGCTCTCAACACTAATTCCCTGCTTCCGAGTTTAAAAATTGAGAGAAAGGGAAAGAAAGGGAAGGAAATTTTAAAAAAAAAATCTTTCGTTAGCTTGCTTCCGAGATTTTTTAGGGAGGAAGTGGAAAGAAAGGGAAGGAAATTTTTTAGAATTTTCCTCCCAAAATCAAGAGGAATTGGAAGGAAAGAAATTGGAATCTTGACAATTTTTTTTATTATCCCACTTTTACCCTCACATATTTTTTATAATCTCATCATTACCCTCGTATAGTCCGATCATATTCACTAACGATCAAAATCCTACTGCCCCCTCCTCTCTCATTCTAGCGGCTCGTTCATTCATTTTTCTCCATCTCACAACAGTGCCCTAGAATAAGCCAACCAAGACTCCATTGTCAAGCTCATGGAAGAAGTATGTCCATCCCATTTCATATTGTTATTAAGAGCTCATTCTTATTACGTGTTCTTGCATTTAAGCAAAACTATAAAAATAGAATGAAGCTGTGGGATTCATCGACGTCAAGAGGAAGATATGGTGAAAATATCTTCTAAACTTTCCATTTCTATGGTTGTTGCAGGCATCTTGCTACTTCATTATAATTGGGGCAAATGACAATTTAGGGCTTGAAGTATAGGGGCGGTACCACATTGGGGCCTGAAGTCTTAAAACTATTAATTTAGGACCCGAACTTACTATTTTGATCAATTTGGGGCTTTTTGATGTTTTCCATCAAAAAACCCCGTTAACTGACCCCGTGCGAGTCGCGTGACATTTAGAGAGGGTATTTTGGTGATTTCGCCTTCACTGGATAATAAGGCGTCGATTAAGGTTGACGACGGAGAATCAATTGAAGACAACACTGTTAGTCAAATATATGTTCAAGTTTAGAATTGCTTAAACCCAATCACAACAAGCATTATTGAGGACCCCTAATTTTAATTAGACCAAATAGAATTTTTCTATGTATGATAGGATCCCTTAATGCTAGTGCCAGTGTTTTTGAATCATGTAATTTTCTCAAGACCTTGAAGATTTGGAGATGTGAAGATTTGCCCCCTTCGATTTTTTTTAGTGACTCGGTTTGGCTACCTAACCGATTGTCCTCAACCGGTGCTCCTAAACTAACCGGTTACCCCACCTAGCTGATGTAACCTTCACAGGTTATAGCTTATTTCTTGCCGGTTAAGGCTTTCTCAGCAAGCTTCCCTCAGCCTAGCCTAACCGAAGCATTTATTGCTCCCAACTACCCAGCAATCCTTTTAGCTAAAGTTGGTAAAGCAAGCATGCTGAATAGACGCTGAAGTGACATTCCTACGGCTGTCAGAAGCTCAAAATAGATTGTCAAAATGACCAGTACTCACATCCTTCCAACCACCCAAAGAAAATCTTCTCTCTCCTATCTCAGGCATTTAATGCAAAGATCCTTCATTCAAAGGCATGCACGATCTAGTCATCATTGCAACCTCTTCAAAGACAACGGCTCCTTTTCAAAGTTCACTATAAATAGCATCCCTGGAGCATTGAAGAAGGTTGGTGCATTTATGATTCTTGAGAGTGAGTTGCTTTGAATTACCTACCTACAAACTCCATAGTTCAAGGCATTCAATTCAAGTCCCCTTATTCACTAGACATCTCTGTTAGGACTTATACACTGTGCACCTCAATCAATGTTGTAGTGTTCCTTCATTAGACTACCCTTGGAACACATTGATTGATTCACACACAACACCCTAGAGAAATCAGCTCAACTTGTGAGCACATCTCTAGAAAACACCAGGTCTTTATTGTAGCACGATCCGTTAGTGGTCACCTTTAGTGTGGCAGCCTTCAATCATTGGCTTGCAACTTGTAATAGGTAGGAACCATTAAGATAGTAGTGCACTTTCACAAATCCAAGTTCTGACCAAACTTGGTAGAGGACGTACTTGATTATTTAACACTGTGAACCTCTTCAAACGACGTGTCATTCTTCTGTGTGATTGTTTATTTTGTGTAGTTGTAACTGGTTGACATTCTCTCAACTGGTCACAACCTATTGGCTCAACTTACTGCTTAACTTGTTTGTCTTACTTGGAAATATAATTTGTTTTTGTTTGCATGAGGTTTTTAACTTACTGGTTTTGAAACCCTACCTAACCGGTTGTAATCCTAGCCTAACCGTAATCTCCGCTGTGCAAAATCAATCTAACGGTTAGTAAGAGTGTTACCTACAACCTTTTACAAAGAATCAGAGTTTTTAAGCAATAAGTTTAAACAGGCTATTCACCCCCCCCTCTAGCCTGATTCCTACCATTTGGGACCTAACAATTGGTATTAGAGCAAGCAATTTTCGAAAATCATTTTTCCAAGCTTAACTGCTTGAATTGCCAATTCCAAAATGGCAGGAAAAATCATGCAAACATACAACTTGACATCCGTTCCCATGTTAAACGATAACGAATTTCCAGTATGGAAAAATAGAATCATGCGGTACTTGGACTCAATAGACGATAGGTTAACCACTGTAGTCAGAGATGGTCCCATAACACCCCTGAAAATCAATCTTGCAACTAGAGCACCCAAAACTCCTCTCATGGATCATGCAGATAGAGAATCTGAACAAGATTTTGAGGTTTATGAAACTTATGTGCCAAAACCTCGTGAAGAATGGACTGAGGATGACAAACTTTGTGATTCCTTGGACCGAAAAGCATTGCACATCATAACCTCAGGACTTGATGACAGACTGTACAAACAAGTACAATGCTATGAGACCGCTCTACAAGTATGGCAAAGTTTACTCAGATACTTTGAAGGAGATCAAGTGGCCAAGGACAACAGACTCTACAAAAGCGTTGCTGAGTTTGAGTCCTTCAAGAAGAATCCAAATGAGACAATGAAGGAAACGTACGATCGATTCTGCGAGGTGAGTAACTCTTGTGCATCTTTAGGAAGAGTCTATACCATGAAAGACCTAAACATGAGATTCCTCAATTCTCTTGGAGACTTGTGGCATGTGAAGGTTGCTATTTTGAAAGAATGCCGTGATCTGAACGTTACTCATATCCAGAACATTGTGTCTACTTTGTTCTTATATGAGGAAGAGCTCAATCGGCTGAGTGGAGTTCAAAAAAAATTTAAAAGTCTATCTCTGCCAGCTCAGACCGAGATCTTCCCTGGTTCTTCTATGCTTACCAGCCAAACTACTACCAATGACTCTCCCTCAATCTCTCAGCCTCAACCAACTCAAGCCAATACCTCAACTAGTACACCTCTTGAGGTAGAGGATGAATTTGCTGCATTTGCTAGAAATTACAGAAGGTTTAAGGATTTTAAGAAATCCCACAGCAAATCATTCCAACCCAAACCCTCATCATTTCATAGATCTGGGAACTATCAAAGAAAAGGCCAAACCTCAACCTCAACCGACGGAAAAAATGCCCAAGGTGAGCTTGTGTGTTACAACTGTAGAAAACTCGGCCATTTTGCCTCCAAATGTCCTCAACCGAAATATGAATTTCTGAGGAAGAAACCTTTCAAGAAATTTCCTAAATCTAAGAGTTTAGTTGCGGAGGATGCAACTGAAAAGGCTTTACCTGTTTGGTTTGAGACCGATTCTGAGAACGAGGAAGGCGGCTATGCCGACTCGGATGAAGATCTTTGATGTCAGTTTTGTTGCTATGGATGGAACCTATGACAAACCCATCTCCCTACAGACTCCTATCTTTAGACACCCCAATTCCAATGAACAATCATCATATGTTGATCAGACTCCACCTATGAGATCTCCCTTGACATACTTTGATGAACCCATTCTTACTCCCAAGGTAGATGCAGGTAATCCATATAATTTCAAAATTCAAAACATAGGTGGATCCCTTTATGGTCAGCCAAAAACCATGCCCACTCTCAGACCGCTGATGCAACCAATTCAACCGACCTATCAAGCTCAAGCCTTACCTATCGCCACTCATCAACCGACGCTTGAGAACCGACCGATTCACTTAAAGACCCTAACCGAACCAAGTCCTCAACCGATATCATCACTACCAAATTTTGATCCCAATTTTGAACCATCATCCTCTTCCTCTCAGCCTACCATTGATCCTATGCCAAATATGTCAAAGTCTGAAATGGCAGAGGTGATGAATGAGCTCTTCTCCGATTTTGAAAAATTAAATGAAGCTCACAAAATTATGGATGATAATTTCAAAATGATCTCTACTGAAAATGACTCTTTGAAAGCTGAAATAAAAGTTTTGAAAGAAAGTAAGCTAGAGTCTGATCAGTTGAAGAAATATAATCAAGAACTCACTGAGAGACTAAACATTTCTGTTTGTCAAATTGCTGATCTTGTGTCAAGAAATAATTCTCTTTCTAAAACCATTGACACATTCACAAAATCCCGAGCTGCTATGGATGTTATCATCCAAGATCAGTTATCTCCTAACCGAGATGTAACAACTGGTATAAGCTTTACAACCAGTAGTAAGGAAAAAGACAGCAATGACAAACCGGTTACCAAGTCTGTCTCTGAGAACTTGATGGGTAAATTTGATGATGCTCAATCCAAATTGATTAAGAAAGAGTTAACTAAACCTTTCAAAGATGTTCCACACACCTATCCCAAGGGAAGGGAACAGATGAAAGCTTATTTGGGCAAAAACAAATCCCAATGGACCGAGGTAGCTGATCCTGAGCTAGGACAATATGTTCCACTCCCAGGTGATGGTACTTGACAAAGGTGGAATTAAAATTGCTAACCGAGGTTGAAGGTAAGGAAACCTCAATCGGTAAGGAAGCCATCACGGTAAGGGACCAATCGGTCGGACAAGCATCACCGGTCAACCAACCGGTGAGGGCTCCCAACCGGTAAAAGACCTTCCAAACCAATGCAACCGGTCAACAAAACTAAATCCATCACCTTCGTCCCCAAAGGATGCATACGCTCAATCGGTGAACTCTTAAAGCAAAGGCTATATTGAACATCCAATCATCTAAGCCCCCTCGGCCATCTTCTAACAAATGTGTAAATTGTGGTTTTATTGGTCACAAGGCTTATGAATGCCTCTTGAAGCACCTATCTGGACCCAGCCGAGTCTAAAAGCTCGAGGTGGTGGCCGGGTATGGCTGCCAAAGAGGAACTAACTCTTTGGACTCAAAAGAATAAGGGGGACCATAAGCTTCTTGTTTCATTTCGGGAATGCTTAATGGCCTCAACCGATGCCGGTAAGGATGTTTGGATTATGGACGGTGGATGCTCTAGGCATATGGCGGTCATGCCGATCTCCTAACCGATCTGGAAGAAGCATCTGGTCCTCCAGAGTTGTCTTTGGTGACAACGCAAAGGGTAAAATTATCGGTCGTGGATCCATCAAAGAGGTACGGTTGTTGTACGAAGGTATCTTTGGTGGATGGTGCAGAAACATAACCTTCTCTCCATTTCACAATTTTGTGATAAAGGTATGCATTGTATTTTCAATTCTTCCAAGCTTTGCTATGTGAAAGACATTGCTACGGGTGAAACACTTCTCCTTTGGATATAGAAAAGGTAACGTATATGCTATAGACCTAAACAATGTTTCGAATGTTACTAATGTTTGTTTGTAGCTAAGAACATCGGTGAGAACTCCTGGCTATGGCACAAGAGACTCGATCACACGAACTTCAAATATCTATCCAAGGCGGCTAATAAAAATCTAGTCGCCGGCTTACCTCGGGTGTTCCTGGCGATCATGGAAGGAAATCCGAGCACACGATTAGGAAAACAACATAAAGAATCTTTTCGCGGCAAGCCTGCATGTCTACTTCTAGGTGCCTCCATTTGCTACATATGGATCTGTTTGGCCCCACAACGAGCCGAGTTTAGGGGTATGAGATATGCCTTGGTTGTTGTATACGACTTTTCAAGATATACCTGGGTAGAGATGTTTGCTTCAAAAGATGATACATATGAAGTTGCTACCAGACTTTTCCGTCTACTTCAAACCCAAAAGGAATGTGATATCATCAGTATGAGATCAGATAATGGAACGGAGTTCAAAAATCTTGGAATTGCTCAGTACTGTGATGATCACGGAATAGACCACAATTTTTCAGCTGCTAGTACACCGCAACAAAATGGTGTAGTTGAGAGAAAGAACAGGACATTGATCGAAGCTGGAAAAACAATGATATCCGAAGCTAGGCTTCCCAAGTATTTTTGGGCCGAAGCTATCCATACAGCATGCTTCACCCAGAATAGATCATTGGTCAACAAGTTTCACAACAAGACCTCTTATGAGCTGTGGCATGGCAGAATCCCCAATATTAGTTTCTTCAAGATCTTCGGTTGCAGATGCTATGTACTTTACAACGGTAAAGAGCGCCGAGGTAAATTTGATGAAAAAGCTGATGAAGGAATTTTTGTGGGATACGCCAAGCACAGTAAGGCATTTAGAGTTTTTAATAAACGGTTGTTGAAAATTGTTGAATCTGTTCATGTTACTTTTGATGAATTTGATTTGCTAGAGTCTGATAAGGCTCCAAATAGTACTGATAGTTCTGGTGTTTTTGAGACAGGTGAAACAGGTAATCAAAACTCTAATCAAACCACCAGCAACAACGCAAAACAATCTCCAGCTCAACCTTCAGCCTCTAGTGGTGTAACCTGTAGAGACTTAGTTGATGACTCATTCTTTCCTCAATCGGTTAGGTATTCCAATGTACAAACCCAGCTAACCGATCCTCTTCCAGCTAGTCCTCATATTACCATTCCAAATTCACCACCTGGAGCTGAACCAATTTCACCCAATAACTTACCATTTCCATCACCACTTACCGATCACAATCATCAGTCAGCATCACCCTCACCTAACCGATCACCTCAATCGGTCTCTTCTCCCTTAACCGATTCCACTCCTCCAATAGAAACCTTAAGACAGGAATCGGTCAGGCAAGACCTACCTAGGGAAGTGAGATCAGTTAGGAATCATCCTTTAGAAAATGTTATTGGTGATGTCTTTGGACCTAGAATGACTAGAGGTCAGTTAAGAAACTTAGAGGAACAACACGGATTATTTTTATTCTGCTATGGTCTCCAATATAGAACCAAAGAAGACTGAAGAAGCACTTGAGGACCCCAGCTGGGTAGAAGCTATGCAAGAAGAGCTTAACCAGTTTGATAGATGCAAAGTTTGGGAATTAGTGCCTAGACCTAGTGATCAAACAGTGATTGGAACAAAATGGGTATATAGGAATAAATTGGATGAGTCTGGAAGAATTGTAAGGAATAAAGCCAGATTAGTGGCAAAAGGATATAGACAGGAGGAAGGAATAGACTATGATGAGACCTTTGCTCCCGTAGCTAGATTAGAAGCTATTAGGTTATTTCTTGCCTATGCAGCCTACAAAGAATTTAAGCTATATCAAATGGACGTGAAAAGTGCCTTTCTCAACGGTGAACTTCAAGAGCTTGTATATGTTGATCAACCACCAGGATTTGAAGATTCCAAGAAGCCTAATCATGTCTACAAATTGAATAAAGCTTTGTATGGCCTCAAGCAAGCACCGCGAGCATGGTATGAAACTCTCTCCAAATTCCTACTTAGTGAGAAGTTTGAAAGAGGTAAAATAGACACCACTTTATTTATTGCAAAGCATAATGGTCATTCATTGTTAGTTCAAATATATGTTGATGACATTATTTTTGGATCTACTAATGAAAAATTATGCAAGAGATTTGAGAAACTTATGCAGAGCAAATTTGAGATGAGCATGATGGGTGAGCTAACCTTTTTCCTTGGACTTCAAGTTAAGCAAACCCAAGAAGGTATTTTCATCAATCAAGCCAAATATACCAAAGATCTAATCAAGAAATTTGGTCTTGATTCCGCTCATCCTCAAAGTACTCCAATGGCCACAAACGTACACTTAGACAAAGACGAATCCGGTAAGAAAGTAGATATGGAATTAGCATGGGCTAGTGTTCGTGGAACCGATCCATTTGTAACCGGTGAAGGGAACAAGAAATCTGATCTAGATGCTATTCACTATGCCTTGGCCGAAGTAATTGACCGATGTGTGATTTGCCGGTCTGGTTCCCATCATTGTATCACTATGATACAATGGGAAGCCATTGCAGCTGTTATGCTTCAAAAGAGGTTCAACTGGTGCTCCTTTATCCACCGTGTCATTTTGATTGCATTCAAGAAACTCCAGAAAGAGAAGCCCTTGTCCAGATCTAACAAGGCAAAGCCCATTCATTATCTTCTGATGAGTAGAATTCTGATGAGAATCCCATCAATCTTTACCATTTCTGGTGGTCAGCCTTCTGTTCCTAAGTCTTTTGTCAAAGCTTTCGACAAAGCCGATCAAGCAAGGATTCTTAGAGAAGCTAAACCGACGGCTCCCATTGCTACTCCTACCGAAGCTCAACCGGCTAAGAAGAAGACCTCTCAACCGAAGAAGAAACAGTCAACCGAATCCTCCAAGCCGGTCTCTCAACCTCAGCCTTCTCAACCGATCCCCTCTCCGGCCAAAAGAAAATCCCCAGAACCTGATACTGAAGACAGAGAACCTATCTCAACCATTATCCGAACCAAAAAGTCAGAAAGGAAATCCTCCAAACCTACTACTCCTCCTCCATCCTCCTCAAAATCAAAACCAATTCCAAAAACCCCTTCCCAAATAGCCAAAGAAAATGCTGAAAGAAGGAAGAGAATTGAAGCCGACATTTCCTCATTCATACCCTTCATCCCCAATTTGCTTGGCCACAATACCTTGACCGATGACATTCCAATCACCGGTCATGCTTCCAATCCCTCTTACCGAAGATGCCAACCGATCAGAAATCCCACCTTCCACATTTTCTACAATAATCCTTGTTACCGAAGATGCCAACCGATCAGAAATCCCACCTTCCACATTTTCCACAATAATCCTTGGTCTTTTAACCCTAAGTCTGCACCGTCTCCCAGTTGGGTATATCCAATAGATCACTTGCCACCTTTTATTAGGAAGCTGCTCCAATTCCATGAAATCAACAAATCTTCCATCCCAGTTGGCAATGTTCAAGATTATATAGATTTTAGAAACGGACATGTTGAAAATGGTGTATACTTCAGTAGACCTTGCCGTCTCAGAGACTTTGATCTTTCCACTTCTAGGCGCAGTCTCATCAAGCAATACAACAAATTCTTCGATCAGCTTCCCCTCAAATGGAATGCTGTTTTCTTAGCTCAAGATAGAATGAGACAGGACATGATGGCCCAAGCTGTATGGGCAGATTTTGCCATTCTCTATGGAGCTGAAGATACTTTGATTGAGACTGACTACTATCAGTCTGGGAGGTATGAAATGGAGTTTGACTCTCTCCCAAACTTTGACTCTGAACCGGTTTGCCTTGGCCCAAGGAAGAATCAGCTTATCAGGAATGTGATGGATTTGCTAGATAATTTATTGGATATGGACAATGAACTCAAATTGCTTTGGAAATATCTCCTTAGCCGATTTCTTCTCTGCGATTCGGTCAACTCCACCAAATGGCCTACGGTTACCGATCTTTGAGATTGATGCCATGTTCGAAGATGATGAGGAAGAAAAAGAAAAGTACGAGGAGATTCTTTGATGCGGTTCAAGTTCGATTCTAGTTACGATGGAGATAATAGGCGACCGAATGGAGAGTACGGATCAAGCATTTACCACTCCCCAGGCGTGGCAACGGTTAGAAGCCTAGGAGGAGGCATTACCGATACATCACCGGTTACCCCATTGGGAGGAGGCACATCTGACCAATCGGCCTCTACTCAACCGATGATGTCTCCACCAATCTCTATCCCTCCAACCGTTGTATCTACTGAACCGGTTAAAGCTTCTCAACCGATTGATGCCGATGATGTTCTTTTGCAGCAAGCTGTAGCTGCCAGCCTATTTGATGTGGAGGAAAAGCGGCTACAAGACCGAGCCGATGCTCTTGCCATGGCTCAGGCTCTTCAAGCCTATATTCTTGATAGCCAAGTGAGAGAAATCCAATCTATGTTGTCTAGTCCTCCAAGGGTTGAGGAGGAGATTCAGTCTATGCCTCCCACTTCTTCTACTCCTGATGACGAATCTGATTTCTTTGAAGTAGAGGATATTTCTGATGATGATGATGAATTTAATATTCTAGATCCTGCTGTTCCACCAGTCTATGTTGATCCTTGCCTTTATCAGAAAGATATATTTTCTTCCTTAAACTATTACACTTCAAAGTCTTCCATTCCTCGCACCTCTCATGGCATTCCCCTCTTTGGTGTTCATGAGAAGATCTCTAGCCGTGCTGAGTACAAAATTGTTTCTGATCCTCCTCCATTTTCCCAAGAGCTCAAGAATTTGAAAGAAAAAGATGTTGGTATTCCCTTCTATCTCTCAAGAACGGTTGGCCCCGGGGAAACCAGTTTCAAAGCCCAAAAACCTGTTGTGCTTGAACTTCGCAAACGGTTTCCTCCACCCAAAGGTCAACCGGTCAAGCCTTCCAAAACCGATCAGCAGTTGGTCACGAATTTCCCTACCAAGCAGAAACCGATATTCTCTCCTTCCCAATCTCAAAGGCTTTGCCACATAAGAATTCAAGGTGGAGTGGCTCAACCTGCTACTGGACCGATTGAATGCACATTTTCTTCTGCCAATATTTTCATGCGTTATCTTTCGGTCAACAATCGCATTTCTCAGGTTTTGGAGCTACGGATTTTGGGATGGTGCTACGAAGTTACTCACAGAGTTGGGTTAATGCCAAATGTGACCCAGCTTTCTATTATGAGAAATGGCAATCCTCGGCCATGGAGCAACATTCGGTAAGCCTCCCTTCTTCTCCTGGCTCTAAGGGTTATTCCATTGATTCAATCAAGGCAACATGCTTTATCATTGCCTCCTGCTGCTGCTGATCTGATTGCCTCCGCATTTGATGAAGGCCATGACATTCAGGATGCCATTGCTCTTAGCCTTGAGTCTGATTCCCTTATCTCTTCTGACCCCAATGACTTCCTTGTGTTCAGCCCCTCTGTTGCTTCTTCTGTATCAGTTGATGAGGAGATCACCTTTTCTCCAACCGGTCAAGTCTCTAGGATCGGTCCAGTTCATGTCAACTCTCCAACCGATTCTTCAACCGATGCCTCTACCGGTTCTCCAACTCCATCCCTTACCGGTCGCTCTATTCCTCTTACTGCTCATCTAACCGAGAAGCCTCCTACCGTTCACCATTCTCCACCAAACCCATCCCTTGCCATCCAAGTGTTCATTCCTCAACCGGTTCTTGCCTTGACAGTTGCAGCTCATCCAACCGGTCCTCCTGGTATATCAATCAGTTCCTCAACCGTTGACTCCTCTTCTGATAGTGATGCTGCTGCCAACGCCGATCCTTCACCTGAAGCTCCTCAACCAGTTCCTGAAGAAGAACTCAACCGACTAGTTGTTGTTCGTGATCTTTGTGAACTTTATGATGCCCTGGTTACGAGCATGGTTAAGTCCAATCAGGAGGAGGAAGAAAAGAGGTTAGACAGAATGGAGCACGGTTATGCAAAGGATCTAGCTAACTATGTGGCCGATCTGTTTGATAAAGATGCCAAGATCACTGATCTCTCCACTCAGCTCGGTGCCTTGACTCAGTTGAATAAAGAACTCATGAACACTGCCAAGGATGCCCAAACCGATTTGAAGCTTGCTACCGATGAAATCAAGAAGTTGAACCAGAAGCTAACCGATCAAGCATCCTTATTTAGAAAGACCAACACTGAGAGGATCAAGCTTAAATCAGAAAATAAAGTGCTCAAGAAGATGTTAGCGGACCGTGATGCTGAGAAGTCTGCTAGAAAGAAAAGGAAAAGAGATGAAAAGGAAGCCAAGAGATCATCAAAGAAATCTCGCACCCAACCGCTCAATCCATCGGCTACCTCTCCTTCAGACCCCAAGGATTTGCCTCCAACCGATGACCCTGCTGCTCCAGTCTAGAATGTAACCGATGATGAATTTGTCTTTCCATCTTTTGCCTAACCGGTTGCAGCTTAATCAATGAGATTTCCTTGACCTCAAACTTTGTTATTTTGAATGACTTGTCTTTCCTTATTTCCTTTTTAATTGTTTTTGAATGTTCAAACTGTTCTAACTGTTTCATTTTGCAGGTATACTCATTCAAAAACATTTTTACTTTAATTTGTCTTAATTTTAAGCTTTCAATTTACCTGTAAGCTTTCTTAGGATACATCTACGATGTTACTTGACTTAGGGAATGACATATCTAAAATATAAAATTTTAGTCATTCTTTTACTAAGTCAAGATGATGCTAACCTAGGGTGATTGGACTTAAGCAATTAGGAGGAGATTGTTAGTCAAATATATGTTCAAGTTTAGAATTGCTTAAACCCAATCACAACAAGCATTATTGAGGACCCCTAATTTTAATTAGACCAAATAGAATTTTTCTATGTATGATAGGATCCCTTAATGCTAGTGCCAGTGTTTTTGAATCATGTAATTTTCTCAAGACCTTGAAGATTTGGAGATGTGAAGATTTGCCCCCTTTGATTTTTGTGAGTGACTCGGTTTGGCTACCTAACCGATTGTTCTCAACCGGTGCTCCTAACCTAACCGGTTACCCCACCTAGCTGATGTAACCTTCACAGGTTATAGCTTATTTCTTGCCGGTTAAGGCTTTCTCAGCAAGCTTCCCTCAGCCTAGCCTAACCGAAGCATTTATTGCTCCCAACTACCCAGCAATCCTTTTAGCTAAAGTTGGTAAAGCAAGCATGCTGAATAGGCCGAAGTGACATTCCCTGGTGTCGGAAGGCTGAAAATAGATTGTCAAAATGACCAGTACTCACATCCTTCCAACCACCCAAAGAAAATCTTCTCTCTCCTATCTCAGGCATTTAATGCAAAGATCCTTCATTCAAAGGCATGCCTGATCTAGTCATCATTGCAACCTCTTCAAAGACAATGGCTCCTTTTCAAAATTCACTATAAATAGCTTCCCTGGAGCATTGAAGAAGGTTGGTGCATTTATGATTCTTGAGAGTGAGTTGCTTTGAATTACCTACCTACAAACTCCATAGTTCAAGGCATTCAATTCAAGTCCCCTTATTCACTAGACATCTCTGTTAGGACTTATACACTGTGCACCTCAATCAATGTTGTAGTGCTCCTTCATTAGACTACCCTTGGAACACATTGATTGATTCACACACAACACCCTAGAGAAATCAGCTCAACTTGTGAGCACATCTCTAGAAAACACCAGGTCTTTATTGTAGCACGATCCGTTAGTGGTCACCTTTAGTGTGGCAGCCTTCAATCATTGGCTTGCAACTTGTAATAGGTAGGAACCATTAATATAGTAGTGCACTTTCACAAATCCAAGTTCTGACCAAACTTGGTAGAGGACGTAGCAGTTATTTAGCACTGTGAACCTCTTCAAACGACGTGTCATTCTTCTGTGTGATTGTTTATTTTGTGTAGTTGTAACTGGTTGACATTCTCTCAATTGGTCACAACCTATTGGCTCAACTTACTGCTTAACTTGTTTGTCTTACTTGGAAATATAATTTGTTTTTGTTTGCATGAGGTTTTTAACTTACTGGTTTTGAAACCCTACCTAACCGGTTGTAATCCTAGCCTAACCGTAATCTCCGCTGTGCAAAATCAATCTAACGGTTAGTAAGAGTGTTACCTACAACCTTTTACAAAGAATCAGAGTTTTTAAGCAATAAGTTTAAACAGGCTATTCACCCCCCCCCCTCTAGCCTGATTCCTACCATTTGGGACCTAACAAACACCTTGGGAATTTGATTGAAGAATCGATTTCATTGAAGAATCGATTGGTGATTTCATTGAAGAATCGATTGTTGAAAACAAAATGACTAGGTGTAAGCGAAAGAAGAAGGGTTGCCTCTATCCATCCACACCAAATCACGGTAATTTTTATGGAAAAATTAGGGCTTGAGGAAATAAATTGGGGGTTTTGACGATTTCTCTTGTTTTTTTTTTACGAAATTGGTCCTTTTATGTATTTAGATATGTATAGGATTTCAATATTGTGTTTATACTTTTTTTTCCTTTGTGCTTTTCTATAGAAATTTATTAAAAATTGTATAAAGTTTATGACCAACTACCCATATATGCTCTGTGATGTTTTATTTGCCATTGAAATTTGTTGGCAATTTTTGGTGGTCCCTTTTGTGTTAAAAAATGTAGTCCTTTGTTGTTTTTCATGAAGTGGTCCTATGTTTGTTTGAATATACTTTCTTTCCTAACCTATTGTCCATTAAATATGTATACATTCAACTCATTACACTTTTTTATGCTTTTCTTTTCTTCAATTTTCATGTGTGTAGAGTCTGAAGAACAATTTTCTATAAAGCTTCAACATGGGGGCTACTTTAGTACAGGCAGTATGAGTATGAGTACATACAATGGAGGAAATGTCACTTGGTTTGACTATTTTGAGGTTGATTGTGTGTCAATGCTTGAACTTAAGTTAGCTGTTAAAGAGGTTGTGTGCAATCAGATAATTAGACTTTGTACCAAAAGATTGAGGATTTACATGTTGATTGAATGGTAAATCTAGAACTAAGGTTAATTAAAAATGATAATGATGCAGTTGATATTGCAATGTTTATGTCTAAGAAGAGGAGGTTTGTTGAACTGTATGTGGAATTAGATGGGAGATGTGAGGGAATGATTGATGTTGATGTGGTAGGTGATTTAAAAAGATTGTTGAAGGATTCTGAACATGAATCTTTACATGATAGTGAGTATGAGACTAGAGAGGATGACATGGAAGTTCAGGTTAATGGTGATGAAGTTGGAGGATCTAAAGTGACCTCTACGGGTAGGGATACTGGAAAAGTAGTTCAATGGTCATATGGGGCTGGTGTGAAGGGTAGAAATGTGGAAATTGAGTATGATTCTGACGATGGATTGAAAGATTATGCAAGTGATGATGATAGGGGTAGGGGTAGAGTGTTCAATCCAAAAGTGGATATGGATAAGCATGTCTTTGAAGTGGGGATGGAGTTTGCTGATCATAAAGTCTTGGTTGATGCTATAAGAAAGCATGCAATTTCAGAGCATAGACCTATCAGCTTTGTGAAGTAAGTGAAACAAAGAGTTAGGTCCAAATGTAAGGACCCTTGCCCATGGTTGTTGTTTGCCTCAACATGTCAAGGAGAAACAAATCTGGTGATTAAAACTCTCAACACTTGCCACACCTATCCAAATCATTTCAAGAGTGGACATTTGAAGCCTGCCTGGTTGGCAAAAGATCATGTCAATTATTGGAGATCAAACCCACAGATCTCTGCAAAGGCTTTTAAGAAAGTTGTTATGAACAAGTACAAGTTAGACATTACTATGCAACAAGCATTCAGAACAAGAAAAAAAGCATTTCAATTGATTGAAGGTAGTGTGAAAGATCAATACTTCAAATTGTGGGATTATGCAGAGGAGCTTAGGTTAAGAAATCCTGGAAGTTCTGTGTACATGACAGTTGAGGACAATATGATGGATTGTAGGCCAATATTTCAGAGATTCTATGTTTGTTTAAGAGGGTTGAAAGAGGGTTTTAAGTTGTGTAGGAAAGTCATTTGTTTAGATGGTTGTTTTCTAAAAGGGGAATATGGTGGCCAGTTATTAACAGCATGTAGTATTGATCCAAATAATAACTGGTTTCCAGTTTGTTATGCAATTGTTGAGGCTGAAACAAAGGAGACATGGAATTGGTTTGTTCAGTTAATGGTGAATGACTTGGAAATTGTTGATTACAGAGACTATGTTATAATGTCTGATAAACAAAAGGGTTTGATTGATGCCATTGCTAAACACAGATTTTGTGTAATGCATATGTTAGCTAATATGAGATCAGTAGGATTTAGAGGATTGATTTACAGAGATCAGCTATGGAGTGCAGCATGTGCAACTACTGAAAGTAGGTATAAGGCATGTATAGAGGAGATTAAAGCATATAACAAAGAGTGTTTTGATTGGTTCTCAGATAAACCTCCACAACACTGGTCTAGGTCTCATTTCAGAACTGAGACAAAGTGTGATATTCTTCTGAATAACTTAGTTGAAAGTTTCAACAGTTTCATTTTGGATGCTAGGGATAAACCTATACTTTCATGCCTAGAGACAATCAGAAACATGATCATGGCAAGGCTTGATGAGAATAGGGAAACTGCCATTAAAAAGTGGTCTAGGTTGAGGTTGTCCCAAGATACACAAGGAACTTCAGAAGAGGAAACAATTGGTTGCTGATTACATTCCAATATCTGCAAGTGGTGGGAAATTTCGAGTTAGCACAGTTCATAGTCAGTACTCAGTGAATCTAAATGACAGGACATGTACATGCAAAAAATGGGAATTATGTGTCATACCTTGTAATCATGCAATCTCATGTATGTTAACGAAAGAGCTAGAGGCAGAGGATTATGTTGATCCTTGTTACAGTGTAGTAACATATAACAATGTTTATTTTTTCCTCATCAATCCTATGGATAGCCCTGACATGTGGGGACTTACTGGATTGGATCCTGTCCAACCCCCAAAGAGAAAAAGAATACAACCTGGAAGACCAAAGAAATTAAGAAAGAGGACTAACCAAGGTTTACCAAATGGACAAGGTGGTGAAGAAGGAGCATTACCTGGAGTACAAGGGGCTGCAAACCAAGAGGGAGGGGGAGAACCAAATGTAAATGAGGTGTTTGATCAACAAACTCAGAGACTGCAGAGAAAAACTTACCTTAGGACTGTTAAATCCAGTATATGCAAGGTGTCAGGACACAACAAGATAAAATGTCCTTCAAAACCAACAACTAATGTGAGTACCTAACTTTAAATAAAAGTTGTAAGTTCTAAGCATTAAATTCTGACATTCATTTTTTGGTCAATGATAGGTGGAAAGTAATGTGAGAGCAGGGGATGGAGACTTTGGAATCTCAAATGCAGGCACAAGTACCCAACAGGTATTGTAATTATTCAATTTTTTTTTTGTTAAGTTTACAAACTATGTTTAACTTAAGGATGTTAATGTTTTAGGCTACTAAATCAAAGGATTCAAGGAAAAGGAATAGAATGGGAGACACAGTTGCATCAACAAGTCAACAAGCCCCAGAAATGTCAACACCACCACTTCAAACACCACCACCACCACCACCACCACTTCAAACAACACCACCACCACTTCAAACACCACCTCCACCACCACCACCACTTCAAACAACACCACCACCACCTCCTCCACCACTTCAAACAACACCTCCACCACTTCAAACACCACCTCCACCACCACCACCACTTCAAACAATACCACCACCACTGAGAAGATCACCAAGAATACAACCACCACCTCCACCACCACAACCACCACTGAGAAGATCACCACCACCAAAACCATTTGCAAAACCTCGATCAATTCTAGATTCAAAGGTAAATGCAACTACTAATTTAAAAAGAAATGGAATGTCCTTGATTTCTGATTTAACTTGTTTTTTTATTTAAAATGAATGTGTTTTTTTCATTTAGATTTCTAAACCCAAAGTAAAACCTAAGCAACAACAACCAGATCCAGAAATGCCAAAACTGATAAGGTTGCCAAGGTCAAATAGACTAAGAAGTAGGTTTCAATTCAAGAACGTTGATGGAATAATTGATTTGGTTGAAGAAGAGGAGGAAAGTGGACCTTTAGATACCATGTCTCAGCCTGCTCAATCTTCTGCATCAGGTGATTATGAGCTCTCTTCTGGTTCCTTGTCTCAACCACCTCCTGGAGTGATGCAAAGGGTAATCCCTCTTGGAATGGAACCTAGGGTGCCTGATAGAAGATTTACAAGCATTTCCGTGACTGGGGAGCATGGTACTACCAGCAACGATGACACAGATAACCCTTCACAACCTTATTTTGAGAGGGGTGGAAAGTGATATGTTGAAGAATCTCAAGAAGACAGCTAAGAATTTGAGTGCAACTAAGAAGTAAATGGTCAATGTTGTGATGTAGATGTGAAGTGTTAAGATTTTTGCAGAATTGGCTTTGATTCTCTTTTGCTTTTGATCTGTCTTATTCTCTTTTGAACATGTGGTTGAATGGTCTTTTGGATAGACAATGTTAGGTTAAAACTTAATGGCCTTGTGTGATCCATTCCTAGTGTTATGCCATATGGGCAGTTTCCTTTACTTTTGGAGATGTTATGTTGAAACTTAAATGTTTTTTTGTACCACAAATATTGGTATATTGGTTTATATGACCTTGGAAGCCTTTATTTTGTAGCTGTTGTGATTTACATGGGTGTTTTCCTTCAGTCTTTCTCCATTCATTCAGTCTACTGAAGAAACATACAACCCAAGAACACAACAATAGTAGCCACAAGAACAATGTTTTACCAAACTCCAAACTTTCTTCATTCATTCAGTCAACAGAAATTACAAAGAGTACAACAACATATCTAATTCAAACCCAATGTCACAAAAGCAAATCCATCACCATTACAATTCTTTGGAACCTACCCATAGACTAGTAAAACAAACAGAAGAAACATACAACCCAAGAACACAACAATAGTAGCCACAAGAACTTTATTCGTCTTTTCAATCTTCCAATTTCCTCCTGCATTTTGTTTCTGTTTCGGATCAACCCAGGTATGACTGCCTTTGATCTTCCACAGATCTCTGGATCAACCCATGAAAAATACCCACAATTCCCCTAAAAAAAATTGGCCAAATTTAGGCCAAAAACAAATTAAACTTACAGAAAAAATTAGAAGCCAAATATTACTTACAGACGGGCATTGTAGAAATCTTCTACTCGGATTCCTTTCGGCCCATGATGTCTGCAATCGTGCTACTTCACCGCATCTGCATCTTCAATTCTCAATGCTCATGATGAAAAGCCCAAATTTTGCCCTAATTGTCGCAAGGAACCCAAGGCGTTGTCTTCAATTGATTCTCCGTCGTCAACCTTAATCGACGCCTTATTATCCAGTGAAGGCGAAATCACCAAAATACCCTCTCTAAATGTCACGTGACTCGCACGGGGTCAGTTAACGGGGTTTTTTGACGGAAAACGTCAAAAAGCCCCAAATTGATCAAAATAGTAAGTTCGGGCCCTAAATTAATAGTTTTAAGACTTCAGGCCCCAATGTGATACCGCCCATATACTTCAGGCCCTAAATTGTCATTTGCCCTTATAATTGGTAACCTAATATTTTGCTCATGTATGATATATCAGGTGATGGATGACATTGCCTTTATCCGTGATCCTAGCATTATAAATGCTTGATTTGTGATGAATGTACCCAAGGACATGTGAAGAAACATCAGATCCCTGATTTTTTGGCATTTTCACATCTGTATCCCGTTTTCTTTTTACATATACATAATTTGATTTCATTTGTAAACTTAAAAAAAACTAAGTACTCAATTTTTATTTTATTTTATTTTTGGGAATATATACAGAAATATTTATCGAATTTAGCATTTTGAAATTACTTTCTGATATGAGTTTTAATATTTGCACTGATAGATATTTGCGACAATACACAAATGTGATATATGCAATGCTCAATTAGCTATTGGAGTTGATCCGTTTGTTAATTTGTCATACACTTTCCCTTAATGATATTTTCTTAATCCTTTTTTTTTTTTTTTTTTTTTTGAGGCTTGCCCATCTCGAGTCAAGCCCTTTTTTTTTTGTGTAAGTCAATTTACTAACAAGTCCCTCAATTCTCTGAAATTCCCTTAATCCTTGTTGTCACTATGTTTGGGTATATAGATTAAATAAAGTAAGATGATATAAGCTTTGAATCCTCTTGCACAAGTAGGATGATGTTAGGAGAGAATTTTGTTTTTCCTTTCATTTCCTTCCTAACTCGAAAGCAAATCGGAAGGAATTTAAATTCACTTTCCTCCCTTTCTTTTCTCTCCTTTTCCCTCCTCTCACTTTCTTTTCTCTTCATTAAAAACTCGAAAGCGGACCCTAAGGAGATAAAATAACGGCTCTCAACACACAAGAAAAATTTATTATACGACCAATAAATATTAAAAAACTATAAAAGTACAAATTAAATATAGAACAAAATCAACAATACAATTATTTGAATTTCAACACGTTGAAATTACAGAAAATTGTACATACCAAATCCCTAGAAATTTATGCTTGATTTCACCTTGTAATTGAGATAAAATTTCGCCTATCAAAGTGGTGGGGTGGAGAAAGAGAGAAGAAGAAAGGCTAGGTTTTGAGGAGGATGGGGCTGCTAATAGAGCTGTCAATTCGGAAATACGGGACGAGACGAGACGGGACGAAATTATGTTGTCCCACGACGGGAACCGGACTAGACGGGACGGGACGAAACGGGACGGGACTAAAATACTCCGTCCCGTCCCAAATCTACTGTGGGACGCGATACAATGCGAGACCCGTTGACTATGAGGGATTAGGCGTTGACTAGGCGCCAAGGTTTGCTGCCAGAGACTGAATAAAGAGTAAAAATCTGAATTTGAATATTTGAACAATGTGTGAATGTGATCAAATGGTTTCAACTTTCCAATAGGGGAAAGTACAAACCTGTAACAACCCCAAGGTTTGCTGCCAGAGACTGAATAACAAGAGCAGCACATGAAGCGACTAGTATGATCCAAAGTAACTGCACAACAAAGATTGTTTTCCTGAGAATGCGTGAAGACTTTCTATAGTGATTAATACCATGATATTTTGCAAATGTGCATGAGACAACCTTTTGTTGCCAAGTTTTGTAAATAGCTGATAAGCAGAAGTTATACATGCCTCATACTTGTACTGAGCTCCGGATTGTAAGTCATTTTCGATTGTACCATTAGGTAATCAAACGTCAATTATAAGCGTACACGGGACGGGACGGGATGGGCGGGGCCGCACTATGTTGTCCCGCGACGGAAACGGGACGAGACGGGACGAAATGGGACGGGACTAAAATATTCCGTCCCATCCCGTCCCATTTGTATGGCGGGACGGGACGTCCCAACGGGACCGCCCCAACTTGACGGCTCTAGCTGCTAAGGGCGAACCGTCGAGAAGAATATGGGCGAAGGCGATGAATTTCTGGGCGAGTTGGAAAGGGGGTTAGGGTATGAGGTGAAACCGTGAAGTGAAGAACGTGAAATGGAAGGGGAAAAAATAAGTTTCAGTAGTTAAACATGGGCAGGCGGGCCAAAAGGAACCGGGGCTCAAACAGGCCGTCCAGCCTGCGAGCAATACGGGCTCCTTCTCCATTTTGTTCGGTCGGGCCTGCTCTCACCAAAAAAATGAGAAACCTCATCTAAGACCATAAAGAATGCCGCCTTGCACGTATATAACATGTCCAACATAAAATTTTAAAAAAAAAAAATGTATATAATGAACAAAATAAAATGAATATCAGGTCTGGACAATGTACATGGTATCTCGAATTGATAACATTAGGTGCAAGCTTCTTTATACACAACATGCAAAAGAACTTGTTATCTTCCAAAACACATTAATTCGCTTGATATCATAACATACACTTTATACCTTGTTTTACTTTTAAGGTTTTCTTCATACCAAATGTTTGTCATAATTCTTGACTTCTACACACGTAAAATGCCAACTTTCCTTCAAAACATCCTCTTCCGCTAGATATAATCGGTCAATTCTCCACAAAAGAAATATATAAACTTACTTTCCGCAGTTAAACCCGTGACAAACAGAGAGGACAATGATGAGGATCAATGCAATCACAATTCCCAAAACAATTAGCTTCACCTTCATGTTCTGCAACCACATTTTTCTACGGATTTGAGTACCGGCAGTTCTGAAATCCTGAGCCTGTTGCAAAGTAAGAAAGTCAAGACTTAACACCACCACGTTTTTGTTTCAAACGAATGAAGTAAACAAACTAGTTTTACCATTGATTACTGAGGCACTGTCTAGCACGTTTGTGTTTTTAAATGCATTTATAGTGGTCAAAGGTCCCATTTGACTATTCAAACACTTAAACAACCTATTTTCATTTCCATCACTACCCTTAATGAGGCTTGCTTATTACTTCATTACTCCCTCTTCTTCCTTGGTTGACTCTCATTCTCTCCTCTCTCTCATCTTCTTCCTTGGTTGACTCTCATTCTCTCCTCTCTCTCATCTTCTTCCTTGGTTGGCAATTTTGAAAGTTCAACGTATTTAACCTAACAATTGTGGAAATGAGACAATCTTTTATGGGACAAAAAAAATGGCAAATGGGAACATCTTTATGGGTGGGAGAGAGTATTTTATTTCGTTCCAATCCCTAGCGAGATCTGAAGGACTTCAACTATTCACTTTCTTCTCCTTTTCGTAACACCTAACATCATTTGACAGACTTCACACAAAGAAGTTGCCTTTTCTTTTCAGCTATATCCACTGTAAAATTTACAACCAAATGGGCCGGAGCATTCCAGACTACTACTCATAAACATCTGAGTAATTCAACATAGTTTCAAAGAGCAGGCATATTTAGCATAGTTGATTTTCTTATTTCAACATCCACAGCTCCCAAGTGAAAAAACAATGGTGGTCACAGATAAAACATGTGTGCGTACAAACTGCAAAACTCACCTGATTATGAAGGTTCTCAGTCTTATCCACCAGAAGCTCTATCTTTTCCCCACGGTCCAATACCTATATAATCAATTGCGATCGGCAATCCAAAATCAATGAGAAAACAGAGATTTATCTTCACGAACATATATTTGCTTGACAACAGTCTTAAGTAAATATGGATCTTTTACTTGTCATTCCCAAGTTTCCATCTAGATTTGACGAGGTAATGTAAGGACTTGGCGGCAATAGAGAAGGGCCTCTTTGTGTATATTTCAAGGAACATGAAAATCACTGGTTCATTTACCTTAAAAGACGCATCACTAATTTAGATAAGCCATAGATATCAACAGGCCAAGCATCAACTTGCATATTTCGACACGTTTAGTGAAGCATAACATAATGCATAAAGTGGAATGCGGACAATAATGAGAAATGGAAAAGTAAAAAATCCACTTAGGTTGCGTTTGTTTTTTTAGTGTTTTAAGTACTAAAATCAGATTTCATGTCTGAATCCATAAGAAGCAGCATCTGAGAAATCCAAAAATTTGAAACTGCTTGATTATTTCTCTGAAATGAATTGTCTGAAATGTCTAATTATCTATTTTTGACCTCTAAAATTAACAATCAAAAATTCAATTCAATTCAATTTAAAGAAATCCTAAGAATTTGCTTTCTTCCCCCAATTCAAAAGTTGCAAACATTACCATGTGACGAGTTGCACTAGATATAAGGTGGAGTTTGATAATAGATGAGGGCAGCTGCACAATGTGGATAGTTCGATCAGAGTTGAGAAACTTGGGCTACCACAACCAAACATAAAAAACTGCAATAGCTTAATGACAGTGGGGAGGTGTGAGTCACTAAGCAAGACTTGATTTTTGAATTGCTAAATATGAAGATGATGTACTCTGTAATGTTGTTCCTATGCAAGCATGTCACTTGCTTCTTGGAAGGCTTTCACAATCATGACTGGTTTTCCAACAAATACTCATTGGTGCATTAGGAGAAAAACTTTGTTTTGGTTCCTTTGTTGCCAAAGCAAGCTCGTGAAGATCAACTAAAATTGCAAGAAGAAAGTGCAAAAGAAAAGAGAATAAAAAGTGGAGGAAAGATATTTTAATTTTAGAGATAATAATGAAGAGGTAAAAAACAGAAAAAAAAAAAAAAACAAGAAAAATAACAGTTAAAATAGTCAAGAAAAGAATTAATAGTGGAGAGCAAAAGCTGAGGAAAAAGAGAATTTATTTGAGTTTGTGTGGAAAAATGAGTGATATCAAGAGTCTTGCTCTTGACGCAATCATTGCTTTCTCTAACTCACTTAACCATTCTTCTTTTAGTGATCATAAGGTTTTGTGCCGAAAATTGGAGAAAACCTAGCAATGTGTTACAAGGTCAGTTATCACTTTGAGGGATTCAACAATGGTGAAAGCCGAATTTATCATTCATTATTTCATCAACAACAATTTCAAGTAGTAAATCCAAGTTCAAGCTTGAAGTGTCAACAATGTGCCATTGTATTGTTTCGAAGATCTATTCAACAATAATGATCCACAAAGAAGAGCTCAAGTGATTAAAATGGGTGTATAAAGATTTCTTAAAGCAAGAAGTGAACAAGGGCGCAATGGGGAATTTCCACTCGGAAAAGGTCTCTCCACGGTCGTGGTATTTGACATGCTAGAATTTCACAATTCAGCATTTTCAGCTCTCTTTTTCTCAACTTTGACAAACCACCTTCAATGTTTTAGGAGTCTAAATTTTACAAATACAATATGGTTAGAAAACCCTGAACATCTACTTTCCAACCCAACAACGAATTACAATTCGGAGACTTCAAGGAGAAGTTATGGACAAAACATATAGACTGGTCTAAGAATACCATTTTTTACTTTTGTTCGGTCCATTATTTATATACTAATAAATGACTAGATAATCATCTAGATATTTAATTCAATGGAATCCTATTCATAGAGGGATGTTTCAAGAAGGCTATAATATGCCAGTTTTTCCTACGAATAAATATATTAAGTTTAGGAGTGGCCCGAGTGGTAAAGCCAAGCCTAAACCTCGGTGAGGTTTAGGGTTCCGATCCCTCTCCTTGCCTCCTTGTTAAAGAAACAAAAATAGTTTTATGGTATATTGGGAGTGATTCTCTTTTGTTCTTTTGAACTCTTAGCTTATCAAGAGCAATCACGTATTGCTTGTTTCTTGACTTATTAATGGATTCCCCTTCCATGTTTATCCATGTTTATGGTGTCTTCACCTATACCAAGGATCTTGCCTACATATAGAAAACATGCCACGGCGGTTCCATTTCCATCCAAGTTTATATATACCGAGGTTCACATTTCCAAATAGATGTGCCAAGGTTCCTCCTATTGAACTGAGTTTGAACAATCCAAAGATTCTACGTATGATTGTTGGGTCAAGTCATCCTTGACTAGGTGTTGGATATGTTTTTACACATCTAAATGATATACATTTGAACTTATTTGATGCACATCCTTGGGTTGTATTAGTGTTTTAATGATGTTTTGGAGTGTTTATGAGCATAGGAAAGAAAATGAAATTTACATGGATTATGGACTTAAAGAGTGCAAAAGGTGATGACCAAGATCGAAACAGCAAAGGAGAAAAGAAGGAAAATAAGAGAAGGATAAGAAAGATGTGACCTTGTGCAAGCTAGACCATTGGATAATGCTCGTCAAGAGCTTTCCAACGATATTTGGCACGTCCAAATCGGAGTGCAACGATATTTGGCACGTCCAAATCGGAGTGCGTATGAAAAAGTTATGACCTCCGGAAGTTCGACAAAAAAGGTACAAGTTCACAATGCATAAGGGGCGGCCGCACCACACAAGAGAGGGTGACTGTACCAAAATTACATACGAAAAGAATTTCTTGCAACTTACATGGACGTGGGAAAGTATAATTTAATAGGAATAAAAGAATTGCAAATCGCCCGCTAAACCGTCCCAATCCTTAATTTAACGAATTAACCCTTGAATGAGATTAATCCCCTTTATTGTTAGCATAGCATAGAGAGAAGGTATTTGTGAAACCCAATCCGTGAATCCCTCTTTTAATTTGAATTGATTCTTGTTTTATTTGCTTTCTCACCAAGTCTTTGTGGTTTGACCCTTGTTTGTGCATATTGCTACATCGATAACTAGTGCACTTGCTAGGTATTTTCATTACAGAAGAGAGAAATTCTCCATCACTAGGTTCAGATCAACCAAGCTTGCCCTAATGTTTAAGCTTGACTCGTTTATGTTCAAGTCTATCCAAGGTTATGCGAGCCGAGCCTAAGTCAAGCTTGAGCCTGAGACGAGCTCGAGCGTGTTCAGTTCGTCTAACAACCCTAGTTACATAAACTCAAGCAATAGTGCAAATCTCGTTTGGATATAAATAAAAAATAAGAGAACTTCATGTTGATCACAAATTTCTTCATGCTTTCAAACAAACCAGTTTATATGAACCATATCCATGCTCCTATTTTCATTGTCAAAACAAATGACTAATTCATTATATAATATGAATACAAATTTGACACAGTTCAGACATCTGATTTTGCCAACATTTTGAGATGCTATATTTTCTATGTTCAAGATCTTCAAATTTCTATGTTACTCCTGCTAGCAATAATAAGGATTTTTAGTTGCTATGTATTGGTTTAAAATAAATATATTATAAACCGTTAAAGCTTTGAAAGTTCTTCGGCAGCTGGCTGTAGGTGAGTTCAAGGACAGCTCAGGACACTAATAGTGCTACAAGATAAAAGATTAGTGAAAGATATCCCATTACATCATCAAGAGAAGTCTTGTATATTAGAACAAGATGAATGAACCACTTAAGATCAAAACATGCACTAAAGAAATTACCTTATTACCTGTAAGCTTATTTATGAAGAACATGCAACAATAAAAAACATATCAGTGAATCCAACAGCTGGAAATGAGAAACCATGGATTTATGAAGTTCCATCAAAATGTCTTATGAGTATGGCAACAGAGATGCAGAAACCAACTGACAACCTACCCCATACCTTCTCAATATTTTCCATCATGACACCTTTAACTTCAGAAACCTGGGCCTTCACCTTTGCAAGTTTGCTAATTTCCTCAGGATGCTCAATACAGTATCGCATATGCTCCTTCAACTTTGATCTATAAGGTAAAAAATATCAATATCAGCTTATTGCTATTTGCTATTTGCAGATATGCTTACCACATTTTCCGCTCTACACATATAGTACCCGAATTCCTTATTCAAGCTATTAGCCGGAGCGGTGGCAGCCTTCCCACCCCATACTTAGAAACAAAGTCATCCTTGACACGCTCCAAAAGGCCATAGGAAGTTGCCTTCCAGCTGATTCATCTGCCACCACACAATATGCTGAAAAAGAAATAATTCATGTTACTCTCTCTCATGCAGCTTAAAGATGTTCAGATTCTGTAATTCTCATCTACTAGCACAATGCTATGATCGAACTTCTTTCATTTCTTCCTATTGGTTGATTGTTATCATGCTAGGGTGTCAGCGTTCTCCTGAAAGTAGCCAGGTTTCTGCCTTCACCTAGTTTATGACAACTTTAACTTTAGAATAAGGCTGCATCAACTCAATGGAGTGAAACAGATTTAATGGTTCTGAGTGGACGATTGATCATATTGAGATCTTAAGCCTTTGGCCTAAAGCCTTTTAACAACATAACCTACAGGTTTGTTAGTTTTTCTATTTCCATGTTTTCCAGATTTACATCATTATTTTGTGTTCCTAATTTGGTGGAATCAGTTGATTATAGCACCGTTACTTGATTGTCCTTTTGGCTTTAAAAGAAGCCACTATCATAGAAATGGATCCTTTGTAACGGCACCGCACAGGGGCATTAGGAGGAAGTTTGAATTTCAAAGTAAAGGATGGGATATTTTATCTTCCACCAATCAGGCAAACCCTTGAAAATTAATTTATTCTATACCCATGGTTGGGCAAAACTCCGCTACTACATATAGCTTCCAAGCCAACCCCATCATCCTGGCTAGCCAAACCAGTCACGGCCTACAAGAATGGTCAAGGTTGGAAACAGGGTCTTCTATAGCATTTTTACCTCAAAACCCTGTAGCGGGATATTAAAGCTTTCTTCAGGTCAATCTTTCCTCGAAGAGACAGGCCAGCCTGGCTTCAAGATGGGGATCAAACTTTTACTAAGTCTGTTTATAAAGGGCTTTTGTCAAGGATTATCTATTTCTGCCACAATCATATGTCCTCGGGAAAACTATTTGGCAACTTCCAAGCACTTATAGGCTTCAACATTTTGTCTGGGCGTGTAGTCAAGATGTTATCCCAACTGGTTAAAATCTTTATCGGAAAGGGATAATTCAGACAAATACATGCTAACTATGTAATGATGGGGAGGATACTTCTATTTCTGGCCAATGATTGTAGGACGGTGCAACCGATTCGGTGGATTACCCATATGCAGACATCGGCCAAATTATTTATTCACAGCATCAAGCACTTAGCTTTTTTATCATAAACTGAGAGGCCTTCTTGTATGATTAATAGTTACCATCTACTTTTGGGTAACAAGAAACAAAAATTTATTTTTGAATGACTCAATCTCCCCAAAGAAAATCCAATCTCAACTCCAACAGGCAAAAAGTAATTGCCTCAAAATTAGCATTACTAATAACCCTCTCCCCTCACTGAAGCATAATTATACAATGGTGGCCATCCCGCTATACAAACTTCAAACTGAATACGAATGGCTCAGCCCAACAAAACCATGGAAATGCTGGAATTTGAGGCATTATCTGTGGCCACAATGGCAATTGTGTGTGTGGATTTTCAAAGTCAATCACGTGTGAAATAATATGGCTGCAGAACTTTGGGCAATTAGGAGGGGATTGATGTTACAAAGAACCAAGGAATTCCACCTCTTCATGTTGAACTTAATTCTTAAAGTGTACTTAATTTAAGGGCAAATTACAAATAGGGGTCCAAAGTTTTGAGGGTGTTTGCTTTGCAGGGTCCAATGTTTTATTTTTGACAATTAAGGATCCAAACTTACCAAAAGCTAGCAAATAAGGGTTTTTTTTACAAAATCGTTAGAAATCTTAGTTAAACCAGACCCTTATTTGCTAAGAATCGATAACTTCAGACCCTTATTTGCTAATAGTTGATAACTTTAGACCCTAAATTGCCATTATTTAACGGTGATTTCTAACAATTCCATCAAAATAACCTAAATTGCTAACATTTGGTGACTTTGGACCTTTAATTGTCAAAAATGGAACATCGGACCCTGCAGTGCAAACAGTCAAACACCCCCCAAACTTTGGACCCCTATTTATAATTTACCCTTAATTTAATTTGCAGGAACAAGAAGGCCCTTCCCCATCACGGGGGGTAATTCAGAACTTTAGGATCTTGATTTTACAAATGCAGAGGATTTGGATTTCTTTTGCCTACATGGAAGATAACAGTTTTGCGGACAAGCTTGCTAAAGCCGGAGCAGCCAGACAAACTCGAGATCAACACTTCAGTAACCCCCATCTTTTATTGGCCAGGCTGTTCATGGGGATATTCAGGGCAACTAATGGCCAAGAGATGTTATCGTGCCATTCTTTGAATTGCAATTTTTTTATGTTTTTCTTGATCGGATGATTCCTCACTCTCTTCTTCTTTTCTATTATTAAAAAAATAAGATATATTGGATTGGCACTAGCACTTTCTGTGATCCTTATCAATGCTTGTGCAGAATTTCCATTCAAAATAATCCTATTTCTATCTCATGGAAAATTATGCCGTGAATTCACAGAGCTTAATGACTATGAATCTTGGGAATTCAGAGTCTAACCTGATAATCATTCAGCCCACAACTGTCCAGAGAGGTGAATCTGAACTTCAAATCATAAATGTAAATTCACATCTCCAACATCTTTGAATGGTCAAATTAAGTCGTATAATCCTTCAGGGTAATTTTTCTTTTAATGCTGAATCGTTTGGATGCTAATGATTTTCAAAAGCAACCGAGGCCTCTCAAGCTCAGTTCTTGAATATGTGCGTCATGTGCTAAAGTCAAAGTTAATCACATGTTCATCATTACTTACACTGCCCAGTTGCTCGGGGGTAATAGATTGAGTTGTTGGAGTTTTGGAGGGGAGCTGGGTAAGCCCTTCTTTATAAAAGGTTTTGTCAATAGCAAGTTTGCAGTCTTTGGAAAATATTGTGACACTGAGTTTTCATGGTGATAGGATTTTCGTGACTTTGTGGTATATTTGGATGGAGCATAATGTAGGAAGTTTTCAGGGGAGATCGTTACTGCTCATTCTCCTTAAGGAGAGGATTCATTTCATTGCGTCATTATTGCCATCTGCATTGGGAGATTTTAGAGGTCTATGGATAATAGATATGTACAGGTATTAGAGGGCAGTCCTTCATTAGATGGGGTGTTGCAGTTTGTAGGGATTTTTTGTTTTTTCGCAGTAATGTATGACTGTTATGACTAAAATAAAAATAAAAAACTTATGTTGTGTTCTCTTTTTCCTTGTTCTTTTGGAGGAAAACTTGTCCTCTTAGTTGTCCAAAATAAAATTTTCTTTTCTAACATTAAAAAAAAAAATCACTTGTAAGGCAGACACTCAGCAAGTTATGAATGACTAAAAGGTCAGACCGGTGCACCAAAACATCCCCGTGCAGCGAGTGTCCGGGGAAGGGTCCCCCCCCCCATAAGGGTGAAATGCAGGCAAACCTTACCCTGCATAAATGCAAATGACTACTTCCAGTACTTGAACCCGTGACCTCAATGTCACACGGTAACACCTCAAGCAGTGCGCCAAGGCTCCCATTCCAAGTTATACATGACTAAAACTAAAAAACTATGCACGGTATTAGAAGAAACCAAACCATAGTATGATTAGTCAACAATTCAGAGAACTACTCCTTTAATGATCTCTAACATCGATGAAATCTGAAACTTGCCACCTCGTATATTTGAAATGCTAAAATAATAAGGAGAGATCCCACTTCAAGAGTAATAAGTAAGTAACGTTCAAACCAGTCTATGTTAAGGAATTCTTTTAGGTTCTTTTTAGTGAGGAGAGTGAATAGGTTGCTTTTAAAATATTTGTCACGTCTTCAAACAAGAAGGACTTCTTAGAATCTCTTGAGAACTTTTTTCCTTCAAGGGTGGGGGAAAGAATGATGTGCTCATTATCAAGCTACGAACTCCATTTTGGTTTCCCTCTTGACATCTAAATGATCCGTTCTGTTGGCTTACTCGATATTCAATTTTTTCAAAACTTGGGGACAGGAAATAGAAAATTTATGATCATCTCCAACCCTGGCAGCCTGTTTCAAAAATGCTGGCAATCTGCGAGAATTGCACCAAATGAGAAGTTGAAATGTTGGGAAACATCTTAAGGATGCAAAAGTCAACAGCCTTTTCAAACAAATATCTGTCAACAACACTGATTAAGTATCCAACAGATCCTTCCTGCCTGCTTTGGAAATCTGAATCTTACCTTCTTGAGAGAGAGAGAGAGAGTAATGTTCAGTACTTCCAGAAGACCTCAGGACAGTGGAAAGATTATTAAGGACTGAGAATGGAGTAAAAGCCTATGAACGCACATACAGAAAGAGATGGCAAAAGAAAGAAGAAAAGAAAAGGATGACTACACTTTCAGGCCATAAAGGCTCAATAAGGAGATTGGAAGGCACCAAGGATAAAACCCAAGTGCAAAGGAAGTCCATACTCTTAGGTTGCCAACAAACTATCTCAAATACTGAAGCAACCTCCACATTTGAACTAACTAACATCATAGACAGGACCAAAGATGCACCTTGGACAGCTCAGTAAACCGTTCAGCACAGAAATGAGATGGATGATACCTAACTCATAATTCAGAAATTAGGATTCATTGAGATGAAAGTTGCATGGATAGGCCATTAAAATAGTTTACCTTTTAGGTTATTAGTTATTAATTATTAATTATCTTCAACGCAAACAAAGTTCTTAAATTGAACAGCTTCTTGAAGCTGAGAGACTCTGGGTGGTTAACGAAACTCAGAGCATACTTTTATCCAACCAATAAGATGGTATATACTATGGAAAGTAAGAAATCTGAAATTTCAAATATACATCCAAACGATGTTTTTTCTCTGAGATTGTGGAGAAAGAAACAAGAAAAATTCAGCCACGCGACATATTGATAAGAGAATTAATGCAAGTTTTTTTTTTAGATAGATAAAAGATAAACCAAGCTAAAATGAATTTTTGCCCCCCTCGGAATTATTTTATCAATAGTATCTTAATCTAACTACTGATATTTTTCATTATTGTTTAGAGTGGAATCCATCTTTATTTTTATGCACTAATTACTTTACCCTAAAAGTGTTCCTATGACAGCAACAAATAGCAATGTATAAATTTATGCTTTGGTGTTTTATCAACCTCATAACTGTTAATCATTTTTTTAATTTACCACCTCGTACTCCCCCCAGCCCCTACATGAGTTAGCCCCTGGCCCCTGGGTTGTGCCAGGGAGAACAAATTGCTATGTCAGGAGTCTTGTTTCAAAAATTACAACAACAACAACAACAAGCGTTTTATCCCGCTAAGATTATAAATTTTAAGGCTTTCTAGTTTATCCCTAGCAAATAAAATATTAAATTAGAAAAACTAATTCAATCATTGAAATTGGGGACATGTACATAAATTTATTGGTAATTGACATCCTTAAGTACTTTTGACCGTTGAAAGTGAACCCATGGAGATGGAGCAATTCACGAGGGCTAACATTACCTCCACTTTGTAATGTATGATGATATATTGGCCGGTTTATATATCTCTTATGCCCACAAAATATTAGTAAGAAATTTCTGCAACCATTGACTGGATCAAGAAAACTTTGTTTCATTTCTAAGAAACTAATTCTTGGGCAACAACAACTATTCCTTTCCATACTATTTGAATTATCATATATCAAAATTGGTTCCAAGAAAAATGGAAAGGAATAACCATTATCACTTACCAAACGAACGCTCAGTATAATAAACCCCTTTTTTCCTTCCTTTTCTTTTCTAAATGAATTTTGTCTAGAGGAAGCAATCACATCATCCAAATCTAATTGAACTACTAAACTCAAATCAGCTAACAAAACGCGACCAAAAATAGCTCAAACTTAACCAGGCACACGCACAGAGAGAGAGAGAGAGAGAGAGAGAGAGAGAGAGCAAAAGAAGGTGAGGGGAGTTACTGAATCCATTATCGACGAGGTAGTTGAAGGTGTGGGCATCGCAATTGTAGGTGAATTTGTTGTTAGAAGTGGGGAGCTTCTGAAGGCACTGAAAAGCAATCGAATTGAAATTGCCGCTGAATTCCGTGTATTCCGCCAATATCACCGTCCCGCGAGCCACGAAAGCATAGATCAACGACTTCTCCCCCATTTCGAACTTCTACTTATTCTCAGCTGAATTCTAGGGTTCTTCCTGGATCGGCCTCGATTTTCTCACTTTCCCCAAATCTCTCTCGCTCTCCGAAGACTACTAGTGCGGCACTTCCCACTGATCTCTTTTTGCTTTTCCACTCGCTAGTAGTGGATTAGCAATAACAACAAAATTAACCAAAATTATCTCTATCTATATACTCCTCCAGTCCGCCCAGCAGTGCTTGTAACTTACCTTGTTTGCAGCGTTAATTAAGGAGGCTTATGAAAGTATTATATTCAAGTGTTATGAAGTGTGAAAATAAAATAGAGAAAGAATGAGTGGAAGGAATAGTAAATTATACTCCGTCCCACAACAAAAGTGACACACTTGTTGCTATTTCTTTGAAAAAGATCCACTAATAGTAAGTCACCAAACTTCCTAAACCAATGGAAAAGAATCTTTCTTATCTTCCAAGTAAAACAGTTCCTACTCTCACTACGTTATTTTAATACTCTCAGACACTATTATAATTTACTTATTCATTAAACTCATTCTCTCTCTACTCAACTATCTACACTCACCAAATACATCAATTTTTCACTTTTTCCTTAATTCACTGCGCGGAGCAGTAGCGTAATCGCGTCACGGCACGTTGCGGAGCGGAGGGAGTAATGGTTTATGAGTATTAAAATAATGTAGGAAGAGAGAATGAGTGGAGAATAGTGATTTAGGTTTCCTTTTTAGGGAAAGAAACAAAGTGTGAACTTTTAAACTGTGGACGCCCAAAATAGAAAGTGTGAACTTTGTAAGCGGACGGAGGGAGTATACTGGTATTATACCCGTGTCCAAGGACACGGGTTTTTTTTTTTTTTTTTTAATTAAAAAAAATATATACTCCTCCGTCCCACT
Source organism: Adenophora triphylla var. japonica (assembly GCA_022495995.1). Classification (NCBI taxonomy): domain Eukaryota; kingdom Viridiplantae; phylum Streptophyta; class Magnoliopsida; order Asterales; family Campanulaceae; genus Adenophora; species Adenophora triphylla. The sequence goes on from JAFEMH010004173.1 coordinate 208,796, forward strand.
TAGCGATATTTTTACCCAAAGCCAGCTGTTAATAGTTTAAGCTCGCCTTTCACTAAAAGGAAATATTTTATGTAATGTTCTATTATCCCATCCACGTATTCCCTCGCTCTAATTCTCTGCTCCTCTATACTCACAACACTTTTAAATTTACTATTCTCTCCACTCATTCTATCTCCTATTTTACTTTTACACCTCATGCAACAGCGTTTTCTTCCCCACCTATTTCCTTAATTTGCGTCTTAGACTAAAAATGGCGACGCTTCTGGTAGGGACGGAGGAGTATTTTTTAAGGGCGGCAAAATGGGAAAGGGACAAATGTATGAGACGGCAAAATGGAAAATTCATTTGCTTGGAAACTGATTCACGTAAGACTTGTTCATGTCATTACCTTTGAGTTGGCATTTTGCCATTTATAATATAGATAAAAGGAGGATTGTCTTGAAGTCAAAAATCAGGAGTATTTTCGTAATTTCACGTGGTGGCGAAATTGCAATAAACAAGCCGGATGAGACACGTGTTATGGTTGGACTGGGCGCGTGCGTCACACGCGCCGACAAAGGCGCGTGTACGCGTGACGGTTTTATTTTTTTATTTTAATTTTTTAAAGCGACACATGGTACAATCTGATTGGATGGTTTATTTTCAGATTTTTATTTTTCCTCCACTTTTTTCGACCTCAATTATTTTATAAAAAAAAAAATTTAATATTTTTACACCAAAATTCATAATTTTTTTTCCTCTTTAATTAGAGACTAATTTCATTTAATTTGGACACAAAAAAACACTCTTTTTTAAATATAAATTTCTTTATTACCCTTTCTTTATTTTTCTTTTTAATTTTTCAATATCTTTTTTTTTAAAATTAATTAAGTGTGAAGTATATTTTTTTATTATAAATGATGATAATAATAATCATAATTTTACTTTTTAAATATAAATTATTATTTGTAATGTTAGTTCCTTCGTTTCAAAATTTGACATTAATTTTTTACACATATTAAGTAATATTGTATAAAATATTCCTTGGGAGAAATATATTAATTTATTTTTTTACCCGAAATAATATTATTTTGTAAAAATTAATGTTTATAATGTTTGTGTCTTCGTGTCAGAAAATAAATATTAATTTTTTAGACAAGTCAATTCATTGATTATGGAATGAAAGTAGTATTAATTATGGGATGAAAGTAATATTCATTTTTGAATTGAAGGAATTTTTTTTCTTACAAAGTAGAATTTTTTTATATGTCAAAAAAAATGAACATTGCTTCTTTCATCAATAAACATTTTAAAAATAATACTATTTTATTCGTCTAAAAAATTAATGTAATATTTTTAGACGAAGACTCTAACATTACAAACATTAATTGCAGAGGCGAATGAAGTAGTATTATTTTTTAAAATATTCATTGCGATGAAGGAAATAATGCTCTTTTTTTTGGAGAAAAATTGTTGTCTTATTTTTGGGTTAATCATTTCGAATCGAAAGTAATATTCATTTTTTAAATATTGTAATATTAGTGCCTTCGTTTCAAAATATGACATTACTTTCTTAAACAACTTAAGTAATATTTTATAAAATATTCATTGGAATGAAGATGGTATTTTATTTTTTTAGCCAAAGTAGTAATATTTTGTAAAAATTAATCTTTATAATGTTTGTGTTTTCGTGTGTCAAAAAATAATAACTCTTTTTTTAGACAAGTAAATTCCTTGAGGCAAAGGAACCAATTTTCTTTTGCTATAGAAAGTAGTTTTCATTATGGGACGAACGTAATATTCAATTTTGAATTTAAGTTATTTTTTTCTTACAAAGTAGAATTTTTTTATATGTCAAAGAGAAATTAACATTGATTCCTTTGGCTCAATGAACATTTAAAAAAAATAATACTACGTTATTCGCCTAAAAAATTAATGTCATATTTTGAGACGAATGCACTAACATTACAAACATTAATTGCAGATGCGAATGAAGTAGTATTAGTTTTTAAAATATTCATTGGGATGAAGGGAATAATGATCAATTTTTTTGATAAAAAATGTTGTATTATCTTTGGGTTATTCATTTTGAATCGAAAGTAATAATGAAAACTAAAATAAATAAAACTAGAAGGGAAAATTATATTTTCCGTCTCAAGTCAACTTTAAAAAATGTCATTATACAAAAAAACTTATTTTTTTCATTTCAAAAATGAATATTACTTTCAACTCAAAATAAATCACCAAAAAATAATACTACTTTTTTTTATCAAAAAATTGCATTATTATGTGCTTTAACTAGAAGGGAAAATTATATTTCCCGTCTCAAGTAACTAAAATTTTTGAAGTAGCGAAATCAAATTACTTTTTTTGGCCCAATTCTAGGAAAATAATGTTAGTATGTGCTTTAACTTGATATTGTCCTATTTCAAGAATTTTGTAAGTAAAAAACGGGTTGATAAAATTTTTGAATCCCTCCTAAACCCGCATTGATCCGCTTCTAATGAAAAGAGTTTGGAAATGTTTTCTTTTAAATCGGGTTGGATTGGGGTGGATTTGGGATTAGCTCAAACCGTCCCCTTTAACCCGAACCCGCATAGTATTCATCTTTTTTTAGAATAAATTTTAAATATTGATAATATTTGTATATTATTATTTATTTATTTGTTTATAGTTTATTGTATTTTCTTATTTTTCTATGTCATATTATTCATCTCTACATTTATAAGAAAATAAAGAGAAAAAATATCATTGTATAATAGAAATATTAATAATTTTTTCTTCAACTTTTGTCCAATTTTAAACGTTAAAAAATTGGTTTGTATAATAGAAATATTAAAGAAATATGTAGAAATCAAACGGGGATGTAGAAGTTGAATACGGTTCAAGAACAAAATAAGTTCTCAAAAATCAAAATCGATGATACTTGAAAATTTCATTTCATGTAATTTGTTTGTTTGGAGAATCACTATAGTCAAGAGTTATGAATTGCAGTTGAAGAGAAAGATGTGGAGACTTATAACTAGATTGATTACGCTTTCCCAATCGTTGGCGAACCTAAGTGATACTGTGGGCAAATTACGCACATATCACGTTCAATACACAATAAATATGTTTTACATGAAAAATATGAGGTCAATTCCATAGCATTGAAAAATGGCTGTCAAATGTGATTATTATTGAATATAACGGGAATTTACGTATAAAACGCGCTTCGTACAAATTAACTATTTTTTAAATATATATTTCTTTTAGTGACATTCAATCTGATATTTGTACTAATAATATACTTTTCAAAAAAGTGTTTTACAATGTACACAAACATTTCTATTTCCTGTTATATTTGTATGAATTTTCGTCAATATGTGTTAATAGCTATCCGTGCATCGCACGGGAGTACTGCTAGTTTGCAAAAAGCCAAAAACTACCACTGTATTATATGCAACCACTACCCTTTGTTACACCAAATGCAATGTGTCTCATTTTTACTACATACAGTATGTACTTCCAGAACTTGTTACAATTTATACGACCATGTTAACTCACGTTAGATTCTTACCGAAAGAATTAGATAGAAATTATTTGGACTAATAAATTAACATCCGTTAAAAATTAACAAAATTAAAGAAGTATCACTAGAATTTCAATTCATTTTAACAAAATTTAATTAAATTCAACACACACATAAACACCCACAAACACACACAACAACAACACTCGTACAACAACACACACATAATCATATCACTGTTGACTGTGAATCAAATCCAAATCACATGGGACATTGTCGGCGAGTCAATCGAAATCAGAGTCCCTAAGATGGCGAGGGAGTTAGAGTTCTTTGCTTGTGTTAAGGCCGCCTTAGCACAGGCAATAGTGTCAATCGACATGGTATGCTCTCTAAGGCCGTCTTAGCACATGCAATAGTGTTAATCGACAGTACACCAGATAAACTTACTCAAATGACTAGCAACATTCAGTTTGGCAATGTCTTCTCTTTCACTGACTTAGTGTTACAACCCAAAAAAATAAGCCCCTGTTTGCACTACCAGAAACATGTGTTTTAGCGACGGAATAATCAGCGACGGACTCATTCCGTCTCTAAATAGCGGCGGAATTTAAGCTTTAGCATCGAAATTATTTTGGCGTCAAATTTAGCGATGGAATTTAATTCCGCCGCTACATCTTAATCAGCGACGGAATTATTCCGCCGGTGAAAATATATTATTTTTTTTATTTTTTTATTTATCAGCGTCGGAAACATTCTGACGGTGAAATTAAAATATATATTTTTTTTTGAAATATTACACCGAAGGAATATTTCCGCCGCTGAATAATTAATTTTTTTAATTTATCAGCGTCGGAAATATTCCGACGGTGAAATTAAATGTTTTTTTTTTAAATTAAACACCGACGGAATATTTCCGCCGCTGATAATTTAATATTTTTTTATTTATCAGCAACGGAAATATTCCGTTGCTGATAATAAAATGTAATTTTTGATTATTTTTAGAACTAATTAACAAAATAACAAACTAAAAAACATTAAAATATTTAAAATTATTTTTGAAAAAATAAATAAATCATAAATACTCCCTCCGTCCCGCTACAAATCGCACACTTTCCTTTTTGGGCGTCCCATTACAAACCGCACACTCCCAAAAATGGGCATCCATTACAAACCGCACACTCCCAAAAAGGAAATTTTATATTAATAAAATATTCACCCTACTCCACTCATTCTCTCTCCTACATTATTTTAATACTCACAACACCATTATAATTTACTATTCCCTCCACTCATTCTCTCTCCTGTTTTACTTTTACACTCACAACATTTTATTAAAATGTCATATTCCTTAATTCCCGCGCAAACAGTGTTAGTGCGGATATTAGCGGGACGGAGGGAGTATTTATTAATTTTAATTTAATAAATATCATTATTTTTATTTATATAAAATATGAAAGTTATTTTAAATTACTCTCAAAAAAATAAATATGAGTCAATAAATATTATTTTTAAAAAAATAAATAAATTCTAAACCCTAAACCTTATACCCTATATATACACTATACACTATACACTATACATTATACCCTATACCCTATACCCTATATCCTATACCCTATACACTATACACTATACCATATACCCTATACACTATATTCTATACCCTATACACTATACCCCATACCCTATACCCTATACACTATACCCTATACACTATACCCTATACCCTATACCCTATACCCTATACACCATACACCATACCCTATACACTATACCCTATACCCTATATACTATACCCTATACACTATACCCTATACCCTATACACTATACCCTATACCCTATATACTATACCATATACCCTATATCCTATACACTATACACTATACCCTATACACTATACCCTATACCCTATACCATATACCCTATACCCTATACCCTATACACTATACACTATACACTATACACTATACACTATACACTATATACTGTACACCATACCCTATGCCCCATACCCTATACCCTATACCCTATACACTATACACTATACACTATACCATATACCCTATACACTATACCCTAAACCCTAAACCCTATACCCTATACCCTAAACCCTATACACTACACTATACACTATACCCTATACACTATACACTAAATCCTAAACCCTAACCCCTAAACCCTAAACCCTATACCCTATACCCTAAACCCTAACCTCTAAATCCTAATTAAACCCTAACCCCTAACCCCTAAACCCTAAACCCTAAATCCTAAACCCTATACCCTATACCCTAAACCCTAAACCCTAACCCCTAAACCCTAAATCCTAAACCCTAAATCCTAAACCCTAACCCCTAAACCCTAAACCCTAAACCCTAAACCCTAAACCCTAAACCCTAAACCCTAACCCCTAAACCCTAAAAATAAATTAATTTCAGCGACAGAAATTACCGTCGCTGAAATTATTTAATTTTAATTTAATTTTTATTACAGCGACGGAAATTTCCGCCGCTATTTCATTTAATTTTAATTTAATTTTTGATTTTATCGGCGAAAATTTCAGGGTAGTGTAATAAAAAATTAAATTAAAATTAAATAATTTCAAATGACGGTAATTTCCACCGCTGAAATTAATTTATTTTAATTTAATTTTTATTACAGCGACGGAAATTTCCGCCGCTGAAATTAATTTAATTAAATTAATTTTTATTACAGCGACGGAAATTTTCGCCGCTGAAATGAAAATTTAATTAAATTAAATTGATTTAACGGCGAAAATTTCCGTCGCTGGAACCTTTAAATCACCGGCGGAATTAAATTTCGTCGGTAAAATAAAAAAATACCGGCGAAAATTGACCCGTCGGAGCACTGCGACGGGCTGGTAGCGGCGGACCACCGACGAAATTTTTCCGCCGGTGTTTATTTTTAGCGACGGAAATTTAATTTTAGCGACGAAAATTTCCGTCGCTAAACCACCTTTTTCTGATAGTGTTGGGACTCACTTGGAAGTGAATGATGTCTACATGACATCAACAAAAATCAAAATCTGTGAATAAAAAAAATCATTCTTTTAGCTAACACTACACACTATTCATGATCCAAAGAGTTACATAACTCTTGAACACCAACAAAAGTAAGCAACCACAACAAAGAGTTATATATAACTATTGCATACAACAAACATTTCAAACCCTATTCATACAACAACCGAGGTTACAAAAAACTAAACAATACAACTAATCATACAAATGGCTAAATAAATCACTTATACAACTACTAAATCCTTAAATAAAACCATATTCAACTTTTACAAATGTCTACCAAAATGTTGCCCAATCTATCCTCACTTTCTGTCTATAGTTAAACTTTACCTGTTTCAACATTGAAACAAATAAGAATGAGTAAAACTCAGTAAGAAACCTCTAAATAATTTGTCAAGCGGAAGCGATTTAGCTATAAAGCTAAAGTACAATTCATAACAATGAACATATTTAAACATCTAATTAATAAAATACAAATTATAGTACTCAAAACACATTTAAAGTAAATGTTACCAAATTTGTTGCCCTTTCCAGTTACATCATTTCCATATGTATGTTATCATGAGAACTCATTTCTAATTCAAGGCATAACATTTAGTACAACCCTATTCCTTTCGATATTTACCCCATCAACACAACTCGATCTCATAATAATATCATCATATACGGACTCATATTATTATCACTATATAATACCCAAATCATCAATCCATTTCATTTTTTCTCCGTCACTATACAACTCGGACTCATGCGGATATCACTATATACGGCCTCATATCGGTATCACCGAGTAATTTACTCTATAAACATATTGTGAATCCACATAAAATTTGTACTCAGTATTTATTCATATCATTCTATTGATGTTGTTAGGATTATATTATTAGATGGTGTATGTTCCATCACTTTTATCCACATATAGGTTGAATCCCACCTTGGATTTGTGTACATACTCATTTTCCATGTACAGTGAACCCCACGTCGTATTCGTGTACATACTTATTCTCATATAATGAACCCCACATCGGATTCGTGTCCGTACTCATTTTCATACTTGTTTAAGTGTTAGTCAAACAATGTTAACCTATAACTTTATACCATATATGTAACGACCCGAGCTCGAATCCCGACCCACTATGCAGGCACCACACACTGCTCCACTAAGCACCTCCTCATTTTGGGTTAACCACAGCCCATCACAGGTATCCAAAAGTCCAATGGTTGATTTGATGCTTAGTAGTAGTAAATTGGTCTTCTATATATCACACTAAATTCCCACATAATTTTTATGTGAGATGAGGGATATCACAATCTCCCACACTCAAACCCTTGCCTTTTCGGCAAGGTTAATCAATACCCAAATCGTACCCCGGGCTAGCTTACAAGCCTTAACACCGAGTGTGTGACTGACGATTTTAAATGATGATTGGACTGCCACGTCTAAGCCACCATAACCGTCATTTGTAAATAAGTTGACACGGTGAACAGTGTATAACCGTCAAATATGGAGTGATGTGATAGGGTAAACAGTGCTTTTCCACTAACTTTGGGGTGGTTGGCACCTTGTGTTGATGATTGACAAGTGTCCCCATGTGCAAGGCACATAGTGCATGGGAGTATATAAGCAGCTTGGAAAATATTATTTGTAAGTCTCTCTCTGACTCTTCTAAGCTTTCTCTCTCTAAGAACTCCATTGTTAACTGCTTGTTTGTAACCTGTGACTTAATCTCACGCCGGAGGGGTAACGCTGAAGACACCCCCGGCCTAGTTGACATTTGTGCATGTGTATAGGAGACCATTCGAAGAAGTGGCTGGAGTATCCGTTGTTCCTGTTCAAATCCGTTCCTGTGCAACCAATTTGGCTTGGTAGCATCAGTTGGTCCCGTCACTGATACCATTTGTAACAACCCGAGCTCGAAGTCAAACCCGCTATTGTGAATGCGTGCCCCGAAAAAGGGTCGAGCTCACCTCAGTTTGAAGACACCGGATTTACGAAAAACGGAGTCGCTACGCCATTTTGATTTATCCTCAAAACTTTGAAAAAAAAGGAAAAGGGTTCGGAGGTTAAGTTACTCCTTGGGAAGAGCGTTTGGCGTTCACCCAAGGAGCCTAGCAAAAGCAAGTCTTCCTAGGTCCAAAATTTATGCTTGTTTGTGTGCTTGTGTGCATGTGTGATTTGAAAAGAGAAAAGATGTGCCAAGTTTATTATCCGAACGTAAGAACCATTTTAGAAGGTTTTAGTTCGGGATACCTTGGACTTTGGTGTTTTTGGGATTTGGATCCCGTGCTCACTTTGAACTTATGATCATCATTACGGGACTTATCTACCCTCCCATCAGATTAATCAACCATATAGGTGTAGGAGCCTTGATATGTCTTAACCTAATTTTCCTTGGGGATTTTAGTCAAATGTGATCAAAAAGGGTTGTCTTTAAGTCCAAGAATGAGACTTTTTAGAAAAGAATGAATCTTTATCCATCAATCCTACATCTTGAGACAATGATGATTCGTAGGGACATTTTATGTTTGTCTCAAGTGATTATCGGAGATTTTGGGACTAAGATTCATTGATTTCTAAAGGGACAAAGATTGTGGCATTTTTATAATGGGATTGATGTAAAAATGGAGTCTTTACATCGATCTTCACTATGGAATGCGTCAAGAACCACTGGACTAGGGGAATGGGATGTAAAGATTGGATCTTTATGCTCATCCTATGTCTTTTATGCCTTAGGAGGCCTTTTAGACAATCCTTGAAGAAAGATTCCAACTTTAGGGATATGGGGGAAATAGCATTAATGTAAAAATTGCATTTTTAATATGAACAATACAAGGAGTATCATTAATCTAAGGACATATTGCAAAAAAAAGGATGATCTTCATGTCTTTTCTTATGTCCTTAATACCTCATAAGGTGGACAATCCTTGGAAAAACTAGATCAATGGGAAGAGGATGACATATAATAGATAAAGATTGCATTTTTATACATAAATGTAAAGGGGGATCTGAATGTGCGCTCGCCCGAAAATTTGAAAATAGGAGTCGCCACGCCGTTTTTAAGGAAACATTGAAAACCTTTTGTAAAGAGAAAATGGGTTCGGGGGTCAGGTTACGTGTTGGGAAGAACCGAGAGTTCACCCAACACGCCTCGTCCGTAGACGAGTCTTTCTAACGTTCAACATTTAATTCATTCAAACGTGTGTGCTAGTGTGTATGACAAGATATGTATGGAATGCATAGAAGTACTTTGTTTTATTGCTCAAAAGGAGGAAGAAACAACTTGTAAGCCATTGACTATGGGAGGCTATATCCCATATTACAAGAGGAATGAACAGGACTTACAACTAAAATGAACCTACTGCATAGGCTTGTTGTGTCGCGTGGCACAGGACCAGAGAAGTCATTTGTGTCGCGTGACACTACAGGTCACTTTGCAGAGATTTTACACTATTGAAAACAAGGGAAATAGATCTATCTAATCACTTCAAACTGGATATGAATATGAAAGATCCATACCCTAATATGAGTGACAAACAAGGGGGAAAGGGGAGGAACAAACTTACAACTGAGAGTGATTCTCTGCAGATGGGCCACTTGTGTCGCGTGACACAGGACTTGATGAGTCACTTGTGTCGCGTTACATAAGTAGACTATCTGCAGGAACCTCACAATTTCAAACCAGAAATCAACAGGAAGCAATTCAGATCTAGTAATCACACCAAGTCAACTTAGATTAACACGAATTAATAACAGATTACCCAAGGGAGCATGGATATGGGAGATCCATACTCCCTTGAGCACCAAGCAACCAAGGGAGGTACAATCACAACACCAATATACAATTAAACCAAACAATAGCAATTAAACAGAGATATGGCTTGCCACTTGATAATCTAGTGGCAAATGGATCTTGATTATCAAGTCGAGAGAAGAACAATTTAAAATGAACAAGTAAAATGAGAAAGGAAGGTGAAGAAATTCGTTACCCTTGTAGTCCTCTACTTCTACACCAAATTAGGTGTGGAAGCCTTCAATTCAAAGTACGGAGAGCGCAAATGAACACCACCGTCCTCTTCATCTTCAAAGGAAGGTGGATTATGTGGAGATGGGTTTATGGTTTGGGTGAAAGGAGGATGGAATTGGAGGGGTTTTGGTGTGGTTTGAGGAGAGAGAGGGTTTTCTATCACAAATTCGGCAGAGTGACTTTAGGGTATTGGAAAAGGATCCTGATATGAGAAGGGGAGGGTCCAATTTATAGGTCAGGATGGATGTGAGGACACTTGTGTCGCACGGCCATTCATTTCGTTTTTCCATGGTCAATTGTGCCGCACGACCTATCCAGCCATATAACCGTTTTTGGCATAAATAACTGATTCTGGAACCTTCTGTGATAATTCCCAACAGGTCCATAGCTGATAATTCCTGGTAGGTCCTTTTATACGGAAAAATCACTCACAAGTACTTCTTTCATAAGAACTTTAATATAAGTTTCCTAAGACTTGGAATTGGCCGGGAATTTACCAAAACGCCCTTAGTGCAATTTTATTACATTAAAAAGCACCTTTAAAGGGTCGTGAATTGGATTGGCGTACTCACAGAGCCCCTCGGCAACGTCACTTATGGAAGAAGTGAGGTTGTCGATAAAAGGACCCAATCCCAATGAGCGACTGGGGATAAGGCGGAGAGCTGGACGATGACTTGGTGGATCGAATGGATGGACCTTTTTAAGAAAGGATTCCTACGTATCCCGGGGAGGGAATCAGGCCAAATCGTAGTTCGGAAAGTTCGAAGTAGACCATTAGGAGGTGTCTGACCCGAATAGACCATTAGGAGGTGTCTGACCCGATAGAAGACTGTTAGGAGGCGTCTTGACCCGAATAGACCATTAGGAGGTGTCTCGACCCGATAGAAGACTGTTAGGAGGCATCTCAACCCGAATAGACCATTAGGAGGTGCTCGACCCGATAAAAGACTGTTAGGAGGCGTCTCAACCCGAATAGACCATTATTGGGGAGGCGCCCGACCCGATAAAAGACTATTAGGAGGCGTCTCAACCCGAATAGACCATTAGGAGGTGTCTCACCCGATAAAAGACTGTTAGGAGGCGTCTCAACCCGAATAGACCATTAGGAGGTGTCTGACCCGATAAAAGACTGTTAGGAGGCGTCTCAACCCGAATAGACCATTAGGAGGTGTCTGACCCGATAAAAGACTGTTAGGAGGCGTCTCAACCCGAATAGACCATTAGGAGGTGTCTGACCCGATAAAAGACTGTTAGGAGGCGTCTTAACCCAAATAATGAAATGAACTGAAGGAAGTGATTTTTAGACATAATGATTTGACAGTTTGAGCGAGACATGTTTTCATACCTGTGTTGTGCTTACCTGTAGCTGGCGGAGGGACTGAGGCTACTGTTGCTGATGATTGTTGGGAAGTTGTAGCCGCCGGAGGGACTGAGGCTACCATTGGTTCTGCTGGGGATAGATATAACTGCCGGGGATTCGCACTGCTGTTGTTGACGATTTGTTGTTTTGTCAGGGTATGGCCTTCATTGACTCTTGGCTGACTTTGGAATCATCGACCTTTGCTTGGTAGGGATCTTGCTTGTTGAATTATCAGGGAACAACAGACTTTGTTGGCACTTAAGCAACGGGGCTGATAATTTTGATGAACATTTTCTGAAAAAATCGTTGGATTTGCACTTCTTTTGTTTCAATTTTTTTTTTTGATTGAAGAACAGTCCCCAAGATTTGAATGTGCTTAATTGTACTCTGTGGGGAACGCAACACTTCTAAATAAACTTTGATCATGATACCCCTTGTTAGTAAAAATTAAGCTATATTAGCTTATTTGCGCAAGTCTATCTATTCAAGGGACAGGACGATGGTTAGACAGGGAAAAAAATGATCGTCTTGAATGATAAGCTATGAGGTGACAAAATCGCATCGGCTAGGGTGCCAGAGCGGTACGTGATGAAATGGGTCCTCTCCCGAGCGTTGTGTATTTTAGGATAACACATTCATGGGTAGGTGTATGGCAGCGACGGCGAGTTGGGAATCTTAACCGGCTTAAGGGGGTCGACGATCGTAGCATTTCCACGGGACAGACGATCAATCACAGAGCAACTATCAGATTTCTTGGGCTTGACTGCAGATCAGGTGTCATCTATTATTCTGGATGGTGGGCTCATAGATTTGACTCTGAGCCAAGATTGCGCTTATCCAATCCCGAGTCCGTTTCCGATCTTTCCACATCTTTGGACATATTCATGCCGCTCACCTTATCGGCTCAATTATTTCGCAAGTACATCGGAGTCTGTCTGTATGTTGTTGGAGATTGTCAGACAACTTAGGGGTACTCGAGGCGTAGATTTTCGTCAATTTCGATCCGGCCAAGGGGAGATGGACGTTGTACCACTGTTGTTGGCTGAGACTTATCATGGCATTGACAGGCTAGCGAGGGGATCAGACTTCATGGGTGCGGGTAGCCCCGGTTTGCTATCTTTATGGCTTTTTGAGCGATCGCGCCTCGGATAATGTCCTTCCGAGGGTCGACGCCTATTCCCCGGATGACTGGACAACGTAGAGTGCTAAGAGGTGCGGCCGGGCCGATAGCCGGCATTAGATTGGCGCGATCCATGTGACGGCTGATCCGAATTTTTGATTCCGCGTGGAAGTTACATACCATGAGGGACATTCGTGAGGGGTCAATGGTGGTCGACCGCCAGGCTTGCACGTGTCTTCTTTCTGTATCCCATCACTGGTGAGCAGGCAATATAGATACCCTCAGCAAATTATCCGGGATTTGAGAGACAGGTTGATGGCTGATGCTACTCCAATGATCATGACCGAGTCCCAGACTGTGCAATTATTCAATAAATCCTTCTTGGAGGGCTTCTTTCCCACACGGACACTCCTTCGTCAGGCGAAAGGGTTTACATTTTTAACCACAGAGTACCTGATTTGGTATGAAGAGCAGCAGGGTCCCGTACAGCTGGCTATAGAGGCTCACCGTCGGGGATATTTAGGAGCTGACTACTCATCCAGCCGATCTTTCCGAGATGCAGAGGCCCGAGGGAATCGAGACAATGTCACCGGCGATGTTGCTGAGGATTATCGGAGGCAAGAGATTCGGAGAGCTGCTCTGAGGGATGATCCAGAGGTGAATGCACGCAGAGAGGCCTGACAAGAGAGAGCCGCTGTGGTTGCTTGAGGGAGACCGGTCCGGATTGAACCACCGCCGCGCATTATTCCTGAATTGGGACGGGCTCAAACCGACCTATTCGGACATTCCTAAGCCAATGACCTCTCTAGGACCAAGGAAGAGGAAAGACAGAGGTACGAGTTTGGGAGCGGGAACAAACATCTAGACACCTTTCTGAGAGATAGAAGACTCTTTATTTTTCTTTTGTTTGTACTTTTGGGAAAGAGATTTATTTGAACAGAATTTGAGTATCCCTTGATTACCTTAATGTAGACAAAATGGATGTTTGAAATTTTATTGCTTTTATTCGCAGCAAGTTATTTGAGTCAAAAGTAGGTCGTGCTTGAACTCATCAAAAGAGTATTAACTCCAAATGAACCTTTGAAAAAAACTTTGGAACTCGTAATCAAAACACATTTTAGCAAGGCATAAGATTTTGCAAAGATTTTTAGACCGAACCACAAGTGGTTGCCTACGTTCCCCTTTTGTAAGAGAACTAGGGGCTCAGGTCTCCGTAGTTAGACTCAATCAACTTCTCAGTGTTTAAGAAAGGAAGACGTAGGGGACATGGTGCAACCCTGTCATTTACCTAGACCGCCCTTTTAGGGTTTTCAGCCTAGCTGGGTATATTCTTTTTAGCACTGACGCGTCCCTCGCTTTTGCATGGACTTCCTTTTGAGAGGTTTTCGCCTCATCGGGACAATTTTGTTGCGCCTTTATTTTTATTTCTTTTCTTTTTTTATTATTTTTATTTTATTTACGAAGGGAGAAAGACTCAA